>PVHX01029090.1:0-17330 GCA_004024805.1 Geosciurus inauris
TTTTTTTTTTCAGAAAATTTCTGTATGTGTCTAGATATGTTCATTTGTAGGCACAGATGTTTTTGATAATGTCAAATAGGAATTTTTTACTATTTAGTTGTCTTAGTCTGTTCTGGCTGATATAACAAATTACTATAGACTACGTGGCTTTTAAACAACAAACATTTATTTCTCACAGTTCTGGAGTCTGGGAAGTCCAAGATCAAGGTGCTAGCAGATTCAGTGTCTGGTGAGGGCTTGTTTCTGGTCTCTGTGACTTCTGGCTGTATTCTCATGTGGGGGAAGGGCAAGGCAGCGCTCTGGGGCCTCTCTCATAAGGGCTCTGGTTCCCAGGAAGGCTCACCCACCAGGATGGGTCGGAGCACCTGCAGAGGAGGAGAGCCAGCCTCTGTGGAGGGGCTGGGCTCTGGAGAAAAGGACATCTGGACTAGATTTCCTTTGGAGAAAAAACTTTTGTAGGAAAAAACAATCACACAAAAGAAAAATAATTAACAGAAATTGGAAATCTACAGCTATAGACAGATAATGGAATATAGATTCCTTAACACATTGAAAAAGCTTTTAGACCTGTCTCTTTGTCTAACACAACAAATAATTCATCCTCATCCTGGGTACATCCTTCTTAGGATTTAGTTGAAGAAATTGTGACAATAACAATAAATAAAATACAATAACCTGAGAGTCTTGTATTTTATTAGGGAAAACAAGAGGAAAGGGTGAATCTTGTCATTTTCAAATCACAACTGATGTCCCTAAGCTAAAAGGAAAATACCCTGGGCCCCCACAGCAGACTCAAGTCATTGAGATCAGTTTTCATAATAAGGCTGGGAAATCTTTAGTTACGATTCTTCAGTGTCTCCCAGGAGCTTCTTTAATATTTTCATCTATTCTTGTCTTTATCAAAGTCATTTTATTGCTTGTGTCCAGAATCCCCACACACTTGAAAGCCTTTGAAGAAGAGTCAGGTGAACTGACTGAAATATAACAGAACTAAGGCAAGAATTCAGGAATATGGCTAAATGGTTATAGAACCAACATGGAAATTTAAAAGATGAGGTAATATTTAGAATCATGTGTAAAGAGAATAATTGGAAATAAATGTTTAAAAATACACAACCGGAAAGGTGATCTGCTCTCTTTGATGGAACACTCAAAAATGTAAAATGGCTCATCTCTGCAAATAAATCTAGAATTTTAACGATACATCAATCAAAATCCCTTCAAGATTTATTTGGGAGCTTCTCAAACCAATTCTTAATTTATTCAGGAAAAATAAATGTGTGAGATGGATAACAAAATATTCATCAGTTAGACTACTGCGGAGTCCTTGTTTCAAGGGTAGCAGGTAGGCTGTGAAGTAGCACTAACTAAATGTGATAGTAAGAACACTATAAAAATATTGGAACAGAATTTTCTCAAATACATGTATTCACACAGTTATGAATATTCACACAGGTGCTGTTCACCCAGGTATTAGGACGATGTAACCATATGTATTTCTTAAGTTATTAATGAGATGGTGCATATTTTCTTAGACTAAAGTTTGCTCTAATAGTTTCTTGGTGGATTCTGTGGAATTCTACACATAACATGCTGCCTGCTAATGGAGATAGTTTTACTCATGCCTTCCCAATTTGCCTGTTTTCTTTTTCTTGTCTAGTTTCTCTGGGTAAATTCAAGTGCAATGTAATGGTGACATAATGGCATCGTTGTTTTGTTCCTGGTCTAAGGGAAAGCTTTGGTCTTTCAGTATTAGGTATAGTATTAGTTTTGATTTAAAAATAAATAAATGCCCAATATTATATTGAGGATATTTCCATGCATTCCTAGTTGGTGGAGTATTCTTATCATAAGAAGCTATTGGATTTTGTCAATGCTTGTTTTTTTGTGTTGTGTTTTGTTTTGTGGTATTTTTTAAAATATTTTTTAGTTATTGATGGATCTTTATTTTATTCATTTATTATTTATACGTGGTGCTGAAGATTGAACCCAGTGCCTCATGCATGCTAGGCAAGCGCTCTACCACTGAGCTACAGCCCAGCCTTGGTATTTTTTTTTGCACTGAGATTATTATGTGCATTTTTCCTTATTCAATTAATGTGGTGTTTAAAATTGTTTGGTTTTCATATGTTGAACACAAACTTTTGATTTTTGTGATAAATCTCACTTGGTCATGATGTTGAAGACTTTTTAAAACGTAAGAGGTCTTGTTTTATTTTTATGTAAAGTTTTTGTCTAGCTCTGGATCAGAGTAATGCTGGACTTACAAAATGAGTTAGGAAGCATTCCTTCTGTTCCTGATTTTTGGAAGAATTGGAGAAGGATTCATGGTGTTTGGTAGAATTTACCAAATTTAGCTATCTGGTCAAGACTTCTCCTTTTCTTCTTTCTTTTTCTTTTCTTTTCTTTCTTTCTTTATATTTATTTATTTATTTATTTATTTTTAAAGACAAGGTCTTGCCGTGTTGCCCTGGTTGGCCTCAAACTCCTGGCTGAAGCCATACTCCTGCCTCAGCCTCCAGAGTTGGCGGGGACTCCTCACTCAGCCCAGCTTCAACGGGTTTTCCTTTTGAAGAAGGTTTTAAATTACAGATCCAGTCTCTTACTTGTTATAAGTTCATATTTTACATATCTTCTTGCGTCAGTCTGTTAGTATGTTTGTTTTTAGGAAATTTTCCTTTTCTCTAGGTATTTAATGTGTTGGTGTGTCATTATCCAAGTAATCACTTATAATCTTTTTTATTACTGTAAGATGAGTAGTAATGTCCCTACCTCCGTTTCAGATTTTAGTGATTTGAGTTCCCTCCCTCCCTTTCCTCTCTCTGTCTGGTGAATGATTTATCAATTTCATTAATTTTTCCAAGTACTGTTTCTTGGATTCATTGATTCTATTACTTTTTATTCCCTATTTGTATAATTTCATAGTTACATATTACCTTTCTTCTGTGCCTTTAGTTTTGTTATGCTTGTTGTTGCTTTGGGTATAAATTTAGGTCATTGTTTCATAACTTTCTTTTGGGGAGCATTTTTAGCTATAAATTTCCCTCAGAACTGTTTTTTCACTGCAACCAAAGGTTTTAGTGTATTGTCTTTTTTTTTTTAAATTTTTTTTAGTTGTTGATGGATCTTTATTTTATTCATTCATTATTTATATGTGGTGCTGAGGATCGAACCCAGTGCCTCACGCATGCTGGGCAAGCGCTCTACCACTGAGCTACAGCCCCAGCCCTAGTGCATTGTCTTTTTATTTTAATTCATCTCATGGAATTTTATAATTTATCTTGTCATTTGCCTTTGATCTTTTGATTATTTAAAAGTACATTTTTTAATATCCATATATTTATGAAGCTTCCAGTTTCCTTCTGTTACTGATTTCTAGTTTCATTGCAATTGTGATTGGAAAAAATCCTTTGTATGATTTATGTATTTTTTAAATATATTACTTGCAATTGACAAATAAAAAGTATATATATTTGTTGTTTACAACATTATGTTTTGAAATATGTATGTCTTGCACAGTGGCTAAATCTAGCTCTTTCTTCACTAATTATTTCAATAATTACAATTTTTTCATGGGGTGACCCAACTTAGCCCATAATTTCCCCGTCGCCTCCATAAATTTATTTCCTTCTTGTATGTAAAATACACCGCCTTCTCCCAGCATCCCCCCCCAACTCTTAACCCATTTTGTACTTAACTATAAGTTATCTGCTAAATTCCAGAGCCCATACCTCCAAAAAGAACTCCAAGGGTTGAGGTTAACCAGCTTTCATCACCATAGCTAGAGAAGTAACTGTGCGGGTGGAGGCTCAGGACAGTGGTGGGCACAGAAATGCACCACCCAGACCTCCCAGTGCTCCGAGGTGAGTGACAAACACTGCAGCTGCTGTCTGCTGCATCTGTCCCCATGTATTCACCAAGGTCATGCAGCATGCTCCCAGCCAGTGACTGAGTGCTGGCCAGACACTAAGACACACCAGCCTCTTAGGACACAGGACTCCTCTGATAGATGACTTTAGTTAGAGCTCTCTTGCTCAATCTGACTCACACTGTGATGTGGGGTGGCCTTCTGACACCCTTTTTTCTAACCCTTCTTCATCCCCTCACTCATAATCTGTCCCACATGGTGGTTTGATGGTTCTTGAGATCTTTGGCTTCCTTCCATTTTCCTTCCCAGGTATCTTCCATAACACATTCTTGATTCTAGAATCATGTCTGAGCATTTCTCTTTAGGGGTCCCAAACTAACCCCTGTGCTTCTGGCTTGAATAGCAAATGACAAGAAAGGAGGGAGAAGTGGAAGAAGATGAGGCAAATAAAAAGCTTTTAAAAAATCAATATTACCATCAAATGAAGGTGGTAATTAGATTTCACGAGAAACACTGAAAAGCAGAAAATAAGAGCCAAGTATGGTGATGCACACCTATAATTCTAGCAGCTTGGGCGGCTGAGGCAGGAGGATCCCAAGGTCAAGGTTAGCCTTGGCAACTTAGTGAGACTCTATCTCAAAATAAAACATAAGAAGGGCTGAAAGTGTAGCTCAGTGATAGAGTGCCCCTGAGTTAATCCCTAGTACCAAGAAGCGGGAGGGAGATACCTATTTTATATAAATGACAATATTTGTAATGTACTTAAAATTTTTATCCCTTGATATTATGCAATTATTTTTTTAAAATTTTTTTTAGTTGTAGATAGACACAATATCTTTATTTATTTTTATGTGGTGCTGAGGATCGAACCCAGTGCCTCACGCATGTGAGGCAAGCGCTCTACCACTGAGCCACAATCCCAGCCCCGATATTATGCAATTATTATAAAAATTAGTAGATGGCAATTGAAAACATGATAAGAGATAAGAAGTTTTTCAAAATTTGTTGATGTTTGTTACAGAAACTAAAATTTTGGAAAACCACTTTCCCAGACCTTTGCTACCATTATGATCCCTTTAAGAAGTAGAGGCAGAGAGAAAGTGAGGAAATCTGAGGTGAAAAGCACTTTATTCCTAAGAATTTTAGGGACTCAACCCCCAAGTTAAAAGTCAGTGCAGCTCTGCTGAACCACAGTGAACTCTTCACTAATTTATTATGTTTAAATGTTAGGGCCTAAAAATACCCTAGAACTATGATATGTCCTGCTCCATTTCCAACTCAAAGTTCCAAATCTAGTCCTAGATCAACAAACCAGCACCAGCACCAGAAAAATGGTAGCAAAAACAGCCTATTCTCCCACTTCAGGATAATGTACTTGCCTTTCATGAGATCCAAACCCAGAAAATTTGATTCAAGGTGTTTCTGGATTGATCTAGGGAGAATCTGAGTGTCAGATGATAAAGAGGAATCTGTCAGAAAAACGGAAGTGCAAGAATGAATAAAATCTAATGTGAAATAGTAACTCCATGCTTTTTACAGATCCTAAGGGATTCCCCAACAAGGTTGGGGGGCGGGTAAAGAAGAAAAGGAGGGAGATCCAGAAGCCCTATAGGTTTTCATGTAGTTTTTTTTGTTTGTTTGTTTTTATATATTTTTTTTAGTTGTAGATGGACACAATATCTTTATTTTTACGTGGTACTGAGGATTGAACCCAGTACGTTCCACATGCAAGGCAAGTGGTCTACCACTGAGCCACAACCCCAGCTCCTTCATGTAGTTTTAAATACATACTATGCTATGCTTTGGATGTAGTTTTAGTGTATCTCCGGGGGGTTCGAGTGTTGGAAGTTTGGTCTCCAGTGTGGCAATATTGAGAGGTGGGGGACCTTTAAAAGGTAGGGCCTAGTGGAAGGCAACTAGGCCATGGAGCAACACCTTTAGCAGTAATCAATGCAGGTCTGTTGGGGTCAGACTATCTCCCTCAAGAGTGGGTTGTGGGGCTGGGGATATAGCTCAGTTGGTAGAGTGCTTGCCTCACATGCTCAAGGCCCTAGGTTCAATCCCCAGCAACACACACACACACACACACACACACACACACACGAGTGGCTTGTTATAAGGGAGACAGTGACCCCCCTGCATTTCTCCTCTGCATGCACTATGCCCCACCACGGTGATGCCAGTTGCCAAGCATGAGGCCCTCCCTAAAACCCAGCAGCAGATTAGGGGCATGCTACTGAATCTCCAGAACTATGAGCTAAATAAGTCTCTCTGCCCCGCCCCCTCTCTTTTTTTGGTGGTGCTGGGAATTGAACCCAGGGCCTCAAACATGTAACAAAAAATGAACTAATACATGGGCTTTTATTTCTGTTTTGTTTTCATATTAATAAGCATTTAACTTCTGATAACAGGAAGAGCCTAGGAGAAGCACAGAAGAATTGGAGACTAGTTATCCGAGTCCCAGGCTGTAGTGCAGTGTCTTCTCAGGATTGGTTAAACAGAGTCCCACCTAGGGAGAGAAGAATCAGAAACATGGGAAGATACAAACTGTCCCGGGGGATGGGGTTTTAGATCGGTGGCCACGGTGGCCTGAAGGCTGCTAGGTACCCCCCTCTCAAGAGCACTGAAATGTGCAGCAAAGGAAATAGGGTGAAATGTGAAGGGTTCTAGACATGCCAAACTAAGGATTTCTGATCTCCTGATCCCTTATCTCACAATTTAAATGTGAAGAGGCAAATGTTTCTTTATTACAAATTCTAAAGGATGGGGGAAGGCAATTGAAAATAATCAGCATAAAAAATCCAATAAGGGCTGAGGAGCTTAGTAGGAGCTTATTGCTTATCTTGTCCAAATGTCGTCATTACACATACCAGACATGTGATGGCTATCCTGTGGACTGAATGGAGCATTTTCCGAGAAATGGGGTCTGTTAGGCCTCCCCAGTTCCCATCCTGAAGGCAAATCTCTGGACCAACCTCCCTTTAAAAGCCCTATTCGGGCGCGGTGGCACACGCAGGTGATCCCAGCACTTTGGGAGGCTGAGACAGGAGGATCCCGAGTTCAAAGTCAGCCTCAGCAACAGCGAGGCGCTAAGCAACTCAGTGAGACCCTGTCTCTACATAAAACACAAAAATAGGGCTGGGGATGTGGCTCAGTGGTCGAGTGCCCCTGAGTTTAATCCCCGGTACCAAAATAAATAAATAAATAAAAAATAAAAGCTCCGATCGGGAGGCTATCTAGATAGCGGCACAGACAATGCTGAACTCCGAGACAAACGGTGCAGCAGGTAGGTCTCGGGGCACCGCGGAGAACCGCAGGTGCGGGGCTGCTCACCTCAGTCCAGCGACTCCCACGCTTCCACACACTGCCGCTGACACTGGTAGAGGCAACACTTCTTGGAGCCTTTGCAATTTCCATCGCTCCAGCACCGAGGAAGCAGCATGAAAGGGCAGGAGAGAAAGAACTCCGGGCAATATCCCAATTTCCCTTGAATTGCTGGAAAACGCCACCGGGTGAGTCTAGGGGCACTGACCTGTCGCTTCCAGGCAGCAGCACCAGCTCGTTCCGTGGGCTCCAGAGGAGACGTTCCCCTACCCCGGACACCCCCAGGACCGCCACGCTTTACCTTTCTTTTTCAGGTCAGCCTGCGTCATGCGGAGGCAAAGTAGGACAGTCACAGTGAGCAGAGAGAGGCTGCTCAGCTTCATAACGCCGGAGAAACGCGCGGGTGATGGTGGAGGCTGGAGGTTAGTATCTGCGCTGGCGGAGGACCACCAGCAGGAAGAGCTGAGGCTGCGGGGCAAGAGGTCAAAGATGCTGTGGGGTGGCCTGCAAATGCCAGCTGCTTTTCTTTCACCACCCCCAGCCCGGAAGAGATAATAAAATAATCTCTGTGGTGTAACTTCTGAGAGCTCGCACGGACCGTCCTCTTTTCAGGCAGCTGAGGGTTGACCTTGGCCCTTCCTAATTCTTGCTTTGTGCAGCAGATTTTGAGGCAATAGCAGGGAACTGTCTTTTCCCAGCCATGCGTCAGGCCTGGCCAACCCCACTCCTCTCTCTGCAGATCCAGAAGGGTTGGAACTCTGCCCCTTCCAACGCTGTTCAGATACCCGTTGCATTTGAGGTGTTTATCGCGTCAGCTTTTAACCACCACACACACCATCACAAGGACAAAGCAAGATAATGGGCTGTGGGCGGCCTGCTGCCTAGATTTATGAAAAACGCCAATTCATTGCTCATCATGAGTGCATGAAATTAGCGTTTTATTCATTAATTCTTTCCTTTGCATTTCCATGAATGTGTAAAAAGTTCATTTGCTGATAAAGCCAAAAGTCTAATTTGAGGTCATTTTGAACGTGAGGACAAATAACTCTTCAGGCTCTCTCTGCACTCCTGTAAAAAATGTGATTGTTCCTATTTGCTTGGTTGCTAAGAACATACTTGTAGAAGCAATTCCATATATATGGAGAGAGAGAGAGAAAGAGAGAGAGAGAGAGAGAGAGATTAATGCACCCAGAGGCTTGGAACCTGATATAAGGGCTAGAAGAAGTTCCCTGGAGCAGTTACTGTATCTACAACTCTTCTCTTTTTTTTAGTGCAAACTTATGGTTTCCTCCTGGCTTTGCCTCTTTTCTTGTACCTGTGCTCCTCTCTTTTGGTTCTGGGCTTCCCTGGCTCATTAAGTTGTAGTCCACATTTGGGAGAGTGAAAATCCTTCCTACCTGTTTAAATTCCAGTGTTTCCACTTTTTTTCAAGATGTGTGCTTGCCACTCCACACACTGATTCAGACCTTTGTTTTCAAACCAATTTGACATTCACTGCAATTTTATGATACCAAAATATGACAAAGATATTACATAAAACTGGATCCCAATTTTGCTATAAGCATAAAATTCAGAATCTCCAATGAAAATGTACCCAGTGGATTTTTTCATATATAAAAATAGTGACATATCATGAACAAGTAAGGGTTTATTTCAACAAGTATGATTGGTTTAACACTCCAAATTAGGTCAATGAATACTTCTTACTAGAACATGGAGGGAAACCTGACTATCTCTATATCAGGTATAAAATATGTGAAAAAATCATTTATCTGCTTATGATATATAAAGGAGAAAATAATGACACAAGATAAGAAATTCAATTATTTAATGTGATAGTGAGCCTCTACAAAAACCCGACAAGTGGGAAGCCATTTGGAGGACTAAAATTTGCTTTTCCATCAAAGCCATGAGAATATTAACAATTATTAATTCCACCGATGTTCTTCATAGAAATAGAAAAGCAGTCATGAAATTCATTTGGAAAAATAAGAGACCCAGAATAGCCAAAGCAATCTTAGCACAAAAAATGCAGAAGGCATCACAACACCAGACCTTAAATTATACTACAGAGCTATAGTAACAAAAATGGTATGTTCTTAGCACCAAAATAGACATGTAGACCAATGGAAGAGGAGAGGACACAGAGACAAACCCACATAGATACAGTTGTCTCATACTACACAAAGGTGCAATAAACAAACATTGGAGAAAAGATAGCTTCTTCAACAAATGGTGCTGGGAAAACTAGAAATGTATATGTAATAGAATGAAATTTAATCCCTATCTCTCACCCTGCACAAAACTCAACTCAAAGTGGATCAAGGACCTAGGCATTAGACCAGAGACCCTGTGCTTACTAGAAGAAAATATAGGTCCAACTCTCCATCATGTCAGCTTAGGAACCAACTTCCTCAACCAGACTTCTAAATCACAAGAAGTAAAATCAAGAATCAATAATGAAGCCGGGGGTGGTGGCTCACGCTTGTAATCCCAGCACTTAGGGAGGCTGAGACAGGAGAATCGCGAGTTCAAAGCCAGCCTCAGCAATGGCGAGGCGCTAAGCAACTCAGTGAGACCCTGTCTCTACATAAAACACAAAATAGGGCTGGGGATGTGGCTCAGTGGTTGAGTTCCCCTGAGTTCAATCCCTGGTACCGGAAAAAAAAAAAAAGAATCAATAATGAGATGGTATCAAACTGAGAATCTTCTTCACAGTGAGGGAAACAATCAAGAGTGGAAGAGAGAGCCTACAGAATGGGAGAAAATCTTTGCCACCTGCACCTCAGTTAGAGCATTAATCTCCAGGATATATAAAGAACCCAAAAAACTTAACACCAAAACCCCCAATAACCTAATCAATAAATGGGCAAAGGAACTAAACAGATACTTCACAGAAGAATAAATACAATGGTCAAAAAATATTTGAAAAAATGTTCAACATCTCTAGCAATTAGAGAAATGCAAATTAAGCATGATAGTCTCACTATACTGAGATTCCATTTTACTCCTGTCAGAATGGCAATTATGGGCTGGGGCTGTCGCTTAGTGGTAGAGCGCTTGCCTAGTCTGTGTGAGTCACTGGGTTAGATCCTCAGCACCACATAAAAAAAAAAAGTAAACTAATAAAATAAAGTTTAAAAAAGAATGGCAATTATCAAGAATACAAGCAATGATAAATGTTGGCAAGCATGTGGGAGAAAAGGTACACTCATACATTGCTGGTGGTACTGCAAACTGGTGCAACCACTCTGGAAAGCAATATGGAGACATCTCAGAAAACTTGGAATGGAACCACCATTTGATCCAGTTATTCCACTCCTCAGCATATACCCAAAGCACTTAAGATCAGCATATTACAGTGATGCAGCCACATCAATGTTTATAGCAGCTGAATTCACAATACCAAAGGTATGGAACCAACATAGGTGCCCTTCAACAGATGAATGGATAAAGAAAATGTGGTATATACACAGTGGAATATTACTCAGCCATAAAGAAGAATGAAATTATGGCATTTGCTCATAAATGGATGGAACTGGAGACTATCATGCTAAGTGAAATTAGCTAATCCCCAAAAAACAAAGGCTGAATGTTCTAATATGTGGATGCTAACACACAATGGGGGTGGGGGGGAGAACAGAAGTTCATTGAATTAAACAAAAGGGAATGAAGGGAAGGAGCAGGGGATGGGAATAGGAAAGACAATAGAATGAATGAGATATCACTTTCCTATGTTCATATATGAATACACAACCAGCGTAACGCCACATTGTGTAAAACCACAAGAATGGAAGTTATACTCCATGAATGTAGAATATGTCAAAATGCATTTTACTGCCATGTATATCTAAAGAGAACAAATTTTTAAAAATAGTAAGAAAAAATATGTCCAAAACAACCATTTCAGAACCATTAACTAAATCAAAACCTTGCCACAATCCATGGTGTTTACTGAAGGAAAAGAAGAGTGGTGTTATCACCCCTAAGGAAAAGGGAGATGGGAAAACACTGTGTTCCTGAATGTTCCCATTCTGCTCCCAAAAACCTAGCCAAGTTTAGGGAACAGTAAGAGCCAGGCTGGGCCAGAAAGTCCAGATACACATTATCTTGAAGGACACTGGCTCTCTCTTGTGCATGCCGGGAACTAGGGCAAGCTGGTGTTGTCTGTCGAAAGCCCATGTCCACCAGGACAGCTGCTCCTTGGGATGCTGGTCATGCAAGCCAGATAAGCTACAGCTGCTGGTGTCACTGCTTTGCAGCCTGGCACAAATCCCCTGTCTGAGAGGTGAGTGGCATGGAACAGAGGACAATGGAAGGGATACGTGTAGCCCATCTAACTGGCTGCCACTGGGCAAGAGCCTCTGAGGCAGAGGAGGCAGCACTTGGCAAAGCACCTTGAGGGACAGAGGTACCATTCATTCAGTCTTTTGCCACCGAATTCTTGGAGCAGGCACTGATCTCTTATAAGCTTTCCCCCATAAGCCACATGTCTCCCTTGCCGTCTCTGGGTACTTACTTTGTCTCTCTCGCAATCTACACGGCTGCCCTGGCACAACCGGGCTGTGGATGTGACCGGTGAATCTCATCAAGGACAGAAAGTTTTGTGACAACTTACTGATCCTATTTCCTGCTCAGCTGTGTGGTAGCCATGAAGACCAGTAGGTTTGCTCTGTAGTAGCTGTGAAAACCAGAAACTTAGCAACCACTTCAGGGGAGAAGAACTTCCTCCTGCCCTCAAAACTCCACTTACCCCCCTCCCCCGGCCAACTGTCATTATTTCAACTATATGGCAACTTCCTAAAGATCTCTCTCAGGGCGTGTGTTTATTTCATGTAACTCCAATCTTGCTCTATGTAGACAACACTACCCTGGGGCTGCTTCTTCTTTTTCTTCTTCTTTTTTATTTTTTTGTACTGGGTGCTGTACCACTGAGCTACATCCACAGCCTATTTATTTATTTATTTGTTTGTTTAATTTTGAGGCAGAGTCTTACTCAGTTGCTGAAGCTGGCCCCAAACTTGTGATCCTCCTGCTTCAGCGTCCTGAGTATCTCAGATTACAGGCACAGGTCACCATGCCTGGCCCAGGGGCAATTTTTGACATCGCAGCTACTTCAGACTGTGAGATTAATTGGAGCTAACAATAGAAAAGAGTGAAGAATGAGGGGCTGGGGTGGTAGCTCAGGGGTAGAGTGCCTGCCTAGCATGTGTGAGGCACTGGGTTGGTTCAATTCTCAGCACCACATATAAATACAATAAAGATCCATTGACAACTAAAAAATTATTTTAAAAAAAGAATGAAATACTCAAAGGTTTTTGAAAATCTCATATTGGTAAAGAAAGTCACCTGCAGGTGTAAATTGTGCATTTGTCTATTACTATGTACAGGCAAAGGAAGGAATGAAGACCCACCTCTGCCTGAATTTCAGGATCTGTGCAAAGAGGAAGTGAAGGTCAATGAGGACCTGTTCACTGCCTGCTAGAACATGAAAACATGCCCCCCCACATACACACGGCCCTTGAGAAATCCAGATGATGTGTTGGTTCATAGCACTTAAACTCATCTCTGTTCAGTCATTAGCTGACCAGTAAGCCAATGAAACAGACTTCAGTGGCTGCACATAAGAAATAATTCAGACTTCATTAATTTTCCAAATTGGTCCAGGAGAGTAACTAAACAAATGATCAGCAACAAAGCCACACAAATAAACTCTGGGGAGAGAAACTGATTTCCAAAGCTGGCACATGTAAAAATTTCAATTTCATTGAAAAAAATTATATATACCAAGAAGCAAGAAAATTGTCCATGCACACTGAGGAGGGGAAGTGATCCATAGAAATGGTCTTTAAGGCCTCCCAGATGATGGACTACTAGAGAAAGACTTTAAATCAGCTCTTGTGAATATATTCAAAGGACTAAAGGAAACTGCGAACAAGAGCTACAAAAGAGAGCAGGGCAGAGCAAGAGGGTGGGTAGGACTCTGGTGATTGTTTCCCCACAAAAACATCAATCTGAACAACTATCCACACATGAAAATACTTTCACAAGTTAAGGCAAGAGATCACAGAAACTGGTTATAGCACAATAATAAGTGACCCACTGCAAATGGTAGAAAGGACAGTTTTGTATTACCTGTATTCCCACCCCAGCTTGCACGGTATGGAGAGAACTGCAACTGTTTCAGGGAAGAGGAGGAAAATAACACAGAACTCTGCCTTAGACCTCAGTACAGGCCCCATCACAGGAAAACACAGCACCTGCAGGCCCTCCTGACCCCTGACTTCAGGACAAAGCCTGTGGCCTGCACCTCCACACCCACCTCAGTGCCCTCTGGGAACATTCAGGCTCTGCCACATGGACTTGAGCTTCAGCTCACATCACTGCTGGCTGGCTGCAGCAGCCTTGGGTCTTCACAAACCTCAGCAGCATGCAGGCCTCGGAAGTTTAGGGCTTTTGTTGTCCCCAGTGCTGTGTCAGTCCTGACAGCCAAAGGATTTCAGTCTGGTGCTGAGCCAGCCTCTGAGGCCACATGAGTTCAGCCTGGGATGTGCTGCTCCCAGCAGTCATGGGTTCAGGGTTGCTCCTTAGCACCAAAATGATTGCAGTGGTGGTGGGCTTAGGGACCATAGCAGATGACCTGCGCAGAATTTCTGGACAATGTACTGTTGAAGGACATTCTCAGACAAAGCCAGAGTGCAAAAACTGGAATTAGTACCTACTTGCTTAATTCAAGGTATGGATACAGGATAAGAATCAAGAATAATCAGGTAAAGAGCCTAGCTCAGTGGTAGAGCACTTTCCTAGCATGTGTAAGGCACTGGGTTCAATCCTTAGCACCACATAAAAATAAATAAATGAAATAAAGGTATAGAAAATACAAACATTTAAAAAATAATAATCAGGTAAACATGATGTCACCAACTAGGTACAATAAGGTACCAGGGCCTATGCTTTAATAGATGGAGATGTATACACTCCCTAAGAATTCAAACTATCTCTTTCAAGGAAGTTAAATGAACTTGAAGAAAACACAGAGAAACAATTCAGAAATTTATTAGAGAATTTCACATAGAATACAAAATTAAACAGAAATCTTGGAGCTGAAAAATACATGAATGAAATACTTTAAATGAAGCATAGAGCATCAACAGTGAATTGATCAAGCAGAACAAGGAATCTGTAAACTTGGAGACAGGTTATTCAAAAACAGAGTAGAAAAGGAATAAAAAGGAAAGAAAGCTTATGAGAGTTATGGGATGGCATGAAAAGGGCAAATGTATGGGTTGTTGGTATCCAAGAGGAGGTAGAGAAAAGAGGTAGAAAGCTATTTAAGAAATAACAAAAGAAAACTTTTCAAACCTAGAGAAAGATATAAATACCCAGGTACAGGAAAGTCAAAGATCTTTAATAAGATTCAATCCAAATAAGAGTATCCCAAGACCTATTATAAACAAAATTTCAAAGGTCAAAGACAAGGAGAGGATCCTAAAGCAGCAAGGGAAAACAAACAAATAACATATAACGGAGTGTGATAAACCTAATAGCAGATTTCCCAGCAGAATTTTAGAGGCCAGGAGAAGGTTTGATGGCATATTCAAGGTGTTCAAGGAAAAACCCCTCCAAACCAAGAATACTTACCCAGAAAAACCTTCCTTGAAAAGTGAAGGACAAATAAAGACTTTCCACACAATCAAAATCTGAGGGAGTTTTCATCATCAGACCTGTTTTACAAGAAATGCTAAATAGAGTTACTCAAGTTGAAAGAAAATGAAGCTAATGAGTAGCTTGAGAACATCTTGAGAACATCACTGATAATAGTAGATACGGGGTCAAATTCAGAATGCTCTAACAATGTAATGGTGGTGTTCAAATCACTTATATTTTTAATATGAAGGTCAATAGACAAAACTGTTAAAGATAATAACTAACAATTTGTTAAGGCATATGTACTATATAAAGATGTAAATTGTGACATCAAAAAATCAAAATCTAGAGGGGCAATAAAATTAAATTATAGAGTTTTTGTTTTGAAAAGTTAAGGTTGTTGTCAGCTTAAAGTACCTTTTTATAGCTATTAGATTTTTTTAGGGAGGCAGAGAAATTAAATTGTAGAGTTTTTGTTTGAAAAGTTAAAGTTGTCAGCTTAAAGTAGCTTTATAGCAATTAGATTTTATGTGTGTCATGAAAACCACAAACCAAAAATCTATGACAGATAAACTTTAAATAGGATAAGGAATCAAAACATGGTATTAGAGAAAAATTACTTAACCATAAAGAAAGACTTTAAGAGAGGAAGAAAAGATATGTATTTATGTGTATATATATGTGTATATATATATGTATGTATGTGTGTGTATATATATATATATATATACATACATACACACACTAGAAGGTAGTTCCAAAATGGCAGTAGTAAGTCCTTATCTGTCAATAATTATCTTGACTATAAATTGATTAAATTCTCTAATTAAAAACCATCACATGGATGAATGGATAAAAAATCAAGAACTAACTACACTATATTTTTAAGAGACTCATTTCACCTGTAATGATATAAATAGAATAAAAGAGAAGAGATGGAAAAAGATATTCCATGCAAATGGAAACCAAAAGAGAGCAGGGGTAGCTAGACTTATGTCAGGTAAAACAGACTTTAAGTGAAAAACTATAAAAAGAGACAAAGGTCATTAAATAATGATAAAGGAATCAATTCAGCAAGAGGACATAACAATTGTAGATAAATATGCAGACAACACTGGAACACTAACATGTATTTATAGATATAAAGGAGATGATAGACTACAGTGTGAAATATTGGGAGACTTCAAAATTTCAAAACCTAAAAACTTTCTGCAATAGACTGAGCTTTAGATAGAAAGTAAAGAAGCATTGCATTTAAGCTACATGCTAGACAAAATGCACAACAAATATTTATAGAACATTATGTCCAACATCTGCAGAATATGCATTCTTCTCAACTGCATATAGAACATTCTCAAGGATAGATCATACTTTACGCCACAAAACATCTTCACATAGTTAAGGAAGATTGAAATAATATCAAGCATCTTTTCTGACCACAGTGGAATAAAACTAGAAATTTAAAAAAAAAACAGAAATAACTCCAGAATTTTGTAAATACATAGAAATTGAACAGTATATTCTTTAATAATCAATGGGCAATTTTTTTTTCATACCGGGGATTGAACTCAGGGGCACTCAACCACTGAGCCACATCCCCAGCCTTATTTTGTGTCTTATGTAGAGACAGGGTCTCACTGAGTTGCTTAGCACCTCACCATTGCTGAGGCTGGCTTTGAACTCACGATCCTCCTGTCTCAGCCTCCCAAAGTGCTGGGATTATAGGGCTTCCAATGGGGAAATTTAAAATTTTTTTTGAAATAAACAAAGATGGAAGCACAATATACCTAAACTTATGAGATACAGCAAAAGTAATTCTAAAAGGGAAGTATAGGGAAATAATTAAGATCAGAGCAGCAATAAATATATATATTTTTAAATAAATATATCTTTATGCTCTCTGAGAGCATAGAGACTCATTGGTACAAACAGGTTGAAAGTGAAAGGATGAAAAAAGCTAGTCCATGCAGATGGTAATAGCAAGAAAAGTGGCTGTATTAATATGAGACAAATAGACTAATTTAAAAATTGCCCCCAAGATGCTGTTTTGGTGTGGATATGTGCTTTCCCCAAAAAGTTCATGTATGACACAATGTGATAATGTTTAGAAGTGAAATTACATTATAAGAATTGTGACCTAATCAGTGGAGTGGTTCACTGATAAGGATTAACTGGAGAAGGATGACCGTAGGCAGCTAGGTTATGGCTAGAGATGGATCACTAGGGATGTGCTTTTGAGGTTTATGTTTTATCTTTTGTCCCTGGTGAGCAGACTGCTCTCTCCACTTTCTGGCTCTCATGTCTTAAGCTGCTTTCCTTCATCGCGCCCTTCTGCCATGATGTTCTGCCTCACCTTGGGCCCAGAGCTGTGGAGTCAGCTGATCATAGACTGAACCTCTGAAATAGTGAGTCAAAACAAACTTTTTCCTCTTCTAATTATTCTTATCAGGTCTTTTGGTCACAGCAACTCAAAAGTTGACTAAAACAGACA
>PVHX01029091.1:0-17339 GCA_004024805.1 Geosciurus inauris
TCTTGAAATGATGAACAAAGTCTGCTTCTGGGTACTTGATTAATAATTTTTTAAAATAAATAAAATAATTAATTATGCAGAAGAAAAAAAAAAGACTGATTTCAAGCATTGATAGTTCATACCTATTTAGGCATATACTGAATTATAGAATGTATCTTCATTTTAGCCATTTGATGTGCTTCTCAAGGGCAAGATACTGTCTTAGAAAAATCCAGTCTAGTGAACCGTGCTTTGTAATTTTAGACATAATTTTCCATTAAACAGAGATAAAATTTGCATTTTAAAATTTATAAGAAATATTTTCTCACTAAAGTTATTATTTTGTTAGATGGTTTCTAAGGATACTCTGGAACCACGTTTGGTGAGGTTGATAAATATAACTTTAAAAAAATCATTTTGGAAAATTTTGCAAGAAAAGTCTTTTACATGCAAACCAGTCACCAGAACAGCCTTTGAATGTCCTCGTCCCATGTAATCAGTGCCAATTTTGGAATTTAGTCTTTCTGTATTTCTGGAATATAGAACATAAAACTGGTGGACGAGTTTAGCTATGGACGCTGTACTCATCTGTAGCAATATGATCTGAAGAAAAAGTGAAGACAAGAAATTCTAATGTTACTAATCTTGAACTTATTTAAAAACAATTTTATGAAATATTAAAAATACTCTTAATATTAACATACTCTTATAAGCGTAAATTAGGTGCTCTCTTGCCTATTATTGAGATTTAGTCACAAATATTGTCTGACTTTGACACTCTTGCATCCTTCTTTAAATTCTATTCCTCAAACTTATCCATGACCCACGATCCTGTGATCCATGATGGTCCTGAATTTTGAATATTTTCTTCTTTTGCATTTCATCTAGTTTCATCATATATGTATTTGTTATTAATATATCATGCATTTAAAAAATTTTTTTTGTTTTAATTAGTTATACATGACAGAATGCACTTATGCACTTTGATATATGCAGATGGGATATAATTTCTCATTTTTCTGATTTTACATGTTATAGAATCACATCAATCATGCAGTCATATATACACATAAGGTAATAATGTCTGTTTCATTCTACTATCTTTCCTATTCCCATGTCTCCTCCCCTCCTGTCACTCCCCTCTACCTAATATAAGGTAATTCTATTCTTCCCTAGTGCCCTCCCCCATTATGAATTAATATCAGTTCAGTGGCATGGTAGCATGTGGTTTTATATCCTTTAGAACTTCATGTGAATAGAATTACCCTTGACATAAGCTCAGGAAACTTGTTTCCTTTTGATATTATATTTCACATATTTATCTTTGTGATGTGGCCAACTCTTTACCCGCATCACAGTCATTTCCATGCCTTTACTCACATGTTAGGAATACCTGTTGTAAATATTTTAGGAATGAGGTTTTTTTTAATCCTATAACATTTGTCTTTACTTGGTAGTTTTATTTTGTTGTAGATTTTGTAAAAATAAATTGGATTTCATATCTGATATTTCATTTGAAATTTTCAGTGTGATTTTTCCCAGTTCACCTCCCCCAGTCTTCCTGTTTCTGCTCCTCCTCCTCTTCCTTTTTTTTCTCTCTTCCTATATTCTTCCTCCCCTTCTTTTTCCTAGATTTTCTTCTTTTGCCTAGATTTTAAGTTGAATTTCAGTTTTCCTCACTTACTGATTTAGAAGACAAATGTCCTTCCTGATCCTATAATAGCAAAGGAATTTAATGCGTATGTACTTAATAAGGATGAAATTAATCAATAATCTCTTGTCTTCTCTTGAATCAAAGGATACATTCATATCGATCCCGGCCTCTTCTTTGATTTATATGCTGGTTTTAAGTGACATTTTAATTGTATCCTTTTCTTTTTGATTTTAAAAATCAGATATTATTATTATTGAGTAACCCTAGAAATATCTGTATTTGTATATACATATACACACATACTCCTCACTCTTTCTGATTCTTGTACATTTTTTCTGTTTATTTTGGCTTCAAGTGTATTATCACTGTCTCTTAGAATCTATTGTTTAAATTCTTTTTTTTATGTCTGAAATTATCTTTACTTGTTGTTACTTTTGAAGGATGGCCCTCCCTTTGGCATGATATTGAGAAAATTTAGTTATTTTCTTAGCACACTGAAAATGCTTTCTCATCTTTTCATTGCTGTTGGTGAGAGCTTGGCCTTTTGTCTAAAACTCTTTCCTTTACAGTTGATCTGCCCTCTGTCTTTGCCTTGTTTATTTTCTATTGATGTTCTAGAGTTTCTTTTATGCGACTAGAAAGAATTTCTTATTTATCCTGCTAGAGAATTTTTTTGTTTGTTTTTTTGAATGTGATTGGAGTCTTTTGCAAAGTCTGTGAAAATTTTAGCCATTATCTCCTCGAAAATTGCCTTTTATTTACATGTATGCTAGAATGTTTTCCTCCATAAACTATTAATTTCAATCCTGTATTTACACTTTCTATTTGTTTACCTCTTTCTCTACTACATTCTCAATATATACTTTAGATTTTCTGGCTTCCTAAGTGTGTCTTCACTTCTATTCTGCATATAATTTTCATATTTTATTGTCAATTTCCATTATACATTCTTTCTTATATCTTTCTTTGGCTCTGTTTTAGAACTCTGCAATTATTTTATGACTTTTTGCTCTTATTCTTTTTTCATTTTGTTTGATTTTTAAACATTCTTTAGATATTCTTATTTTATATCCTATGTCTGTAATTCAAACTATTGAAAGCTTCCCAGGTCTAATGTTGGAGTTAGTTGTTTCTTTTTGCTTTTATTCATGGTATCTTGTCTTGTGGTGTGTTTTGATTTTAGACTGTGACCCCTTGTTTAATGATATTTTTACTTGAGATATATTTTGAGAATTCATTCTGCTAAAATGTTTTTCAATTGTGTTTTTCAACTGGGAGGTGTTCTGGATTAGATGTGGTGTTCCCCAAAAGTTCACATGTGAGACAATTCAAGAAGGTTTGGAGAAGATTGGGTTATAGCCTTAACCTAATCAGTGAATTTAGTCCCTGATGGGATTAACTGGGTGGCAACTGGAGGCAGGTGGGCTGTGGCTGGAGGAAGTTATTAATTGGGTGTGTGGCTTTGGGATATATATTTTTATCTGGTAAGTGGAGGCTCTCTGCTTTCTGATTATCATGTGAGCTGGTTTCCTCTGTCACACTCTTCCGCCAGGATACCCTGTCTCACCTCGATCAAGCCCCAAGGAATGGAGCCTGCTGCCTATGGAGTGAAACCTCTGAAACTGTAAGCCCCTAAAAAAACCTTTTCTTCTCTATAATTCCTTTAGTCACAACAGAAAAAAAGCTGACTAAAACAGGAGGGTAGAGACACTGTTGATCCTGGACTACTTTAAGCCATATTTGCCATTTTGAGGTTTATTTATTTTCCTTGCCACACAGTTACTGCACATGTCTGACTTGTACTGTGAGTTCTCCGAACAATTTTTTCTTGTAATCTGCCTTTACTAAACAGGGTGATTTCTAATTTATTCTTCCTGGGTGTGGTCCTTGAGACCCTTGCTTTTTGCTAGTGTGTTCTAGGATGGATGGAGGCTAAAGGACACATATACTTTTCTTTATAAACAATACAGCTATCACAAAGGAAATGTTGGATTTCTAGGTCTTTGCACTTGTGACATGGAGCAAAAGGGACTTGAAGCTGGTTTGCTTCTCTAAATCTTCCTGTCTTTATTTTTGCCCTTAAAAGGAACTTATTTTCTTGTCACCTCCCATAATAACTTAGAATCTTTTTAGTGATTGTTGGCAGAGTGGTTACAGATACCTCATTTTATATGAGAGAACACTATTAAATGAGAAGTTTTAAGTTTTGAAAGTAGTATGTCATGTCAAAACTTCATGTTTTTCAGAAGAATATAAACAGAAAAATGAAGATCCTTTTGTCACTTGATTGTCAAGCCTGCTGTTTGGTGGTGAATTCCTATTAGTAGTTGCTTGTATGTTTTTGCCCTCAAATTTTAACAATATGTCATGTTCCCATTTGTTTTTCTTTGTTTTTTTTAACCATATTCTGCTTTTGTTTCTTATTAATAGTGTGCTGCATTTTATTTTTATTCTGATGAAAAGCTTTAAAATTTTATACTGACATGAAATATAAAATGTTTTTAAAAGGTAGCCTTATGTTAAAAAGTGAATTAACATTATGTACAGATTTATGATATTAATAGTGATGGTTTTTAAAATGTGTAGGTGAAACAGAGGTTTTCTCTGATGATCTATATGTGTATCAGCTTTTTGTTACTGTGATAAATACCTGAGAAAAACAGTACAGAGAAGGACATATTTATTTTGGCTGACAGTTTCATGTCATAATTGGCTTCACTGCTTTGGCCCTGAGGCATGGCAGAACATGATGGTAGAAAGGTCATGGGAGGAATAGTCATTGAGGAAGGATGTGGCTCACTTCATGGTAGCAGGAAGGAGAGACATAGAAAGGAACAAAGGGGCTGGGTACAGTTTATATTCTTTTTTTAAAAAAATACTTTATTTCATTGTAAATGGACATGATATCTTTATTTTATTTATCTTTATGTGGTGCTGAGAATCAAACCCAGTGCCTCACGCATGCGACGCAGGTGCTGTACCACTGAGCCACAATCCTAGCCCCAACAGTGTATATTCTTGCAGGGCACCTCCGAGTGAGTGACCTGGTTCTTTCAACCATGCCCTACCATTGACAGTTTCTGCTGCCTCCCAGAACTCTATTCAGTTTTTAATGGATTAGTCCAATGATGAAGAGGAAAGTAGCATGATTCAATCACTTCTCAAAACCCCACCTCTGAGTTGGTGCACTCTGGATTAAGCCTTTCACACATCATCACCTTTTGGGAAACGTTCCAGATCTAAACCATAATGATCGATGTTCTTGCATTTCTTTTCTTTTTCGTTTTCTCTAATAATACCAGGAATTCAAGAAATGTACCAGACGTTTTCTTCATTTTCTTGTTTAATAGAGTAGTCACTAATAACTTGTGACTATTTAAATTTAATTAGTTAAACTGAAATGGACAGGACCACAATTTTAATTGCTTAAGAGCCACATGTGGTTTGTGGCTACCATATTGGAAAAGAAATACAGAGCATTTCTGTCAGCACAAATCATTCTATTAGACAGTATTGCTCTGGGCCTTAGTTTTTGTGTGTACATTGTATTTGCTATGTGGTTATTACCATTCTTAGTATTATATCCAAGAAAGTAAGACTATATGAATGAAATAAACCCTGGAAGATATGGACAGTTTTTTTTTTTTTTTTTTTTTTAAAGGAAGGTTTATTTTGGCTTACAATTTCAGAAGTTTCCGTGCATGGTGGCTTGACCTGATCTATTTGGGCCTCTGACATTGAGCTATGAATGATTAATTGAGCTATGAATTATTAAACCATTTATAAATTCATATCCCTTTTGATCCAGTCACCTACCAGGGGCCCCACCTCTGAACATTGCTGCACTGGAAAAAAAGCCTTCAACACATGATATTTTGCAGATGTTTAAGATCCAGTCCATAATGGGATACATGCAGACATTGCTTAGCATTATGGAATCAGTATGCTCTGGGGCCAAATGATGCAAAATTCAGATCTGTTCTCTTTCTTTTACACTCTGTGTCACTGTGGACCTGACACTGAAGTCCGAAAGTCTCAGTTCATGCTCATTCATCAGTCTTTATTGAGCACTTATTATGTGCATGTCTTTGTGCTAACCAGCAAGGTTGCAGAAACCAATGAAATACAGTGAAACTCTGCCCCATGACAAAATGGGAGGAAAGATTTTAGCCTTGAGCCCAATAGACCAATGAAGTGAGGCTGAGGATGAGACAGTATGTGACATGCAATAGCATTCATTTGATATCCACTTCCTTCTGCCTTCCTTTCTTCTCTCATACCACAGTCTATGGAGACTCAGCTCCTTGAATTCCAAGGGAGGCTTTGAGGAAACCATGTTGGCTGATGCAGGAACTGCTAGTCCTGGCTTGGAGGGTGCTCTATTTTGTCTCTCTTGCATGCTTCCTCTCTCTGCCTAGGATTCTGATTGGATTATGGGATATTCTTGAATTTCAGAGACTATCTTCCGTTTTTTCATCTTCTCGATTCTGTTATGCTTCCTGAACAATTTCCTCAGGATTATCCAGTTCACTGATGTTCTGTTCAGATACATGCAGTCTGGTGTGTGACCTATGCATCGCAGGTTCCTGGTGGTCTGGATGAGCTCTGTATGTGATTAGCATGATTCATCTCATCTAATGTTAGATTGCAGAATAAATGGCTACTTTTAAAACTCTGATTTTTTTTAAAAAGTCATTTCTCAGAAAATAAACATTAAAGATCTTGTTTAAAAATTTGGTAAATTTTGCAACCAGATAATTATTTAGTTTTCAATTTCTCAAGACTGGTTCTGTAATTTAGTGTGATTTTTGTGGATGGATTGGACTATTGAATGGTATGTGGGCATATGTTGGTTTTGTCCTACAGGGCATGCTAATTGCTTTGTACTCCCCCTTAAAACTTATGTTTTTAGTTACCTTGTGAGGGTAGGTTAAAAATGAAAACTTAATTAATAATTACATTCAGAATGGGTGATATATTACTTTGACAGGAATTTTAATTGGATCTGGATATAATATGTCATATTAAAGCTGCCTCTCTAAGTTTAAGGTAAGAAATTTTGTTAATCATATGTGTTCAGTGATGTTTTATCTTCCTTTTAAGGAACTTCTTATACTTGTTTGTAGCAAAGTATATTTGTGCTTTCCTGGGCATTCATGTAGGCTTAAATTTTTGTGTGTAATTAAAATATTTTTCTTCTTATGAAGAAATAAGTTCATCATAAGAAAGTAAATAAAATAATACAGAGAAGCCAAATGAAGAAAATGTGTTATACCTACTTAGACACTATGACCTAACAGCAAGGCAGGGAGTGTGTATATACACACACACCACACACATGTATGATATGTGTGTGGTGTGTGTGTGTGTATGAGTGTGTATAAAGGATGTCCTCTCATCTAAGGCCAAACTGAGGAACAAGTGAATACCAGAAGTTTATTAGGAAGCCAGAACCTATCCTAGTAAATCATTCAAACAAAAAAGCAGCACGTAAGTCTAAGGGGATCCACATAAATAAGTTTATCCAAGAGTCTGGCAATCAAAAAAATGCACCAAAACATTGTAAGAGGAGAGGCTAATATCACATTATTGACTCTCTTCCTATTTTAATGCTTCTATTGAATATGGATAACTTTGTCATTGTTTGATTTTATTTATTTATTGATGGTGGATTAGATGAGAGAGAGGAAGAGAGGGATTAAAACATTAGATTTTGAGAATGGAAAAGTCTATCAACAATTGATATTGCAACTAGGCAGAAAATCAGTACAGATATAAATACTCAACACCTTCTAAGAAAAAGACATGAGATACTTATAGAACATTTAGCCCAATAACAGAACTGATTCTTGTAATATGCACAAACCACATGAATCAATACAAACCATCTCCCATGACAGAAAAAATTTATCAAGTTAAAAATAATTGAAATTATACTCAGTGTGGTCTTTCACCACAGAAACTCAAACTACAAAATAGTAAGATAAAATCTTCAAAAACTTGGAAAATAATCACACTTCTAAATAATCTTGAGTCAAGGACTTTTGACAGAAAATAAAATAGTTACCAAATTTTAATGAAAATAAAATCTTCAAAAATTTGTGATACACATCTAAAGCAATATATACAAGCAAATTGATAGCATTAAAAATACATTAGAAGCCAAGCAGGATGGCACAGGCCTATAATCCCAGTGGCTGGGAAGGTTAAGGCAGGAAGATTGTGACTTCAAAGCCAGCATCCTCAAAAGAGAGGTGCTAAGCAACTCAGTGAGACCCTGCCTCTAAATAAAATACAAAATAAGGCTTGGAATGTGGCTAGTGGTCCAGTGCTCATAAGTTCAATCAAAGAAAAAAAAAAATGAGCCTTGATCTGCACTCTCTCTGCCTCTGTCTTATCATTTAATCCCTCCTTTGTGTGATGGAAATGCTCCCTCCATTGTGATGCTATCTGCCATTTGGCTCTCATGAGAGAGCAAACAAATGGTGCTTCTAGATCTAGGATTTTCAGCATCTACAACTGTGAGATAAATAAATCTCTTTTCTTTGCACAGGTCTACTCTTAAGTATTTCATAAGAATCACAAAGTGTATTAATAAAGCAAACAATTGAAAGCACACAAACTATAATTGAGACAAAAGAGTTCAATTTGCGGAAAAGCATGAACTACCATGATAAGAAGAATATTGAATGGTGGAATGCCCATTAATGAAATTAAGTTTCTAATTTGAAAATCTCCAAAAGGATCTTCGGGCATAGGTAATATCAAAGAGAATTCTACCACACATTTAAAAAGAAGAATTAATACTAACTCTATGAAGTTACTTCCAGAACAGGGAACAATTCACAGTTTATTTTATGAAGCTGATATTTTCCAGATCTTTGACCTGGAAAAGAAGGTACCAAAATAAAACAACGAAAGAAACAAAATTGATATGAATACAGACATAAATGTCCTTCAATAATGCCCTTTATTTACATGACCAGGAAGTCATATGACTATGGATTGATATTAAAATATCCTATCACAAAATTCAAGTCCTAGGTATAAAAATTTGGAGAAATAGTGTTATGGGTTAAATATTTTCCCCTGAAGTATATATATATAGGTTCAAAACACATGCCTAGGTCTTCTTGTATGAAATAATATTATGAGGATAAAATTACCTAAGATGGGCTCATAAGGGAGTAGGGCAAGCTGTTAGTTCAGTGTGACTTCAGTACATATAAGAAGAGTGAGGGATAGGTGTGAGGGACTGCTGATTCAGTGGGACTTGAGTGCTTACAAAGAGAGCAGGGTGACTTTTTGGTTCATTGTGCCTTTCATCCTCATATAAATATCTTCTCTCCTATCAAGTAGATTTTTGTAGTGAGATATTAGAACTCCCATCCCTTTCACATTGAGTATGTGCTATAGTTATTTCTTTGAGGTTGCCATGGGCATTCCATTTAATATAAGAAGGGAAAACCACTCTGATGTGAACCTATAGCATTGAAAGTTCAGAAACAGAGAGCAAATCCTGTCCATCTCCACTTGCAATCTCGTTACTGATGTCATAATGTAACATGGGTATGACTTCTGTATGGAATCCAGAGTGTGGTGGTACTTCACCATGGTGAAACAATTTTTAGTCATCTCCTGGGCCAGATGAATGTCCTATGATCTCTTTTCAATGTAATATTCTCTGAACTGTAGCTCTTCTTGGGAATGTTCTTTCAAATCCCTGAGATACCTTCTAGGATTCTTCTTATTGTATTTGTGCAAACTACTTATCATCACTTTAGGGGCTGTAATCTGTTCAACAAGAACATCTTCCTTAGCCTCAACTCTATGTCCACTCTTCTGGCCCAACTGCTAGTTTTTAAAATGCATCTGCTCTAAATTCTGTCCCCCATTCTCACAGTAAACCAGGCCTAAGGCTGCCAATGGTATTGATGCTGGTGACTGACTTCTGTGCCATTTTGAAGTAGTCCTCCACTACATTAAGTATTCTATTACTTTTAAATTCATCCTCACACAAAGTTTTGGAAGATCAGCAAAATGTAATCAAGTTCTTGGTACCAATTTGTTTCCCTTAGCTTTTTTGTCACTATAACCCAACCCCTCCCCCACAAGAACTTAGAAGATAAGTTTATGAGGGGCTCATGATTTCAGAGATCTCACTGCACAGATGGTCAAATTTAATGCTTTGGGCCCAAAGTGAGGCAACATATCATTGGGCAAGAGCCCAGCAGAGGAAAGGTGCTCCCCTCACTGAAGCAAAGAAGCAGGGAAGAGGGCACTTTCAGGGTGTGAACACATGAACCCAAGTCTTCAGTCATTCCCCACCTGCATACAGTTAATACAACTTAGTTCATTGAATCCAGGAGGCCTTGATTAGAGCTCTCACAATCCAACCATTTTACCTTTAAGTATTCTTTTTTTAACACAGGAGTTTTGAGGAGACAGCCCATCTCCAAACCACAATAGGCTGTAGGCCTGTCTATTTGGGCACTGAGACAAGTGGATCACACATTCAAGCCCAGGTTCAGCAAGTTATTGAGACATTGTCTTATGATAAAAAGGCTGGTGAAGTACTTCAGTAGTAGAGCCCTTTCCTAAATTGGGCAAGACTCTGAGTTCAATTGCCTATATCCTAGAAGGTGGGGAAGAAGGGTGCTGGAGGGAATGAGATCCACTCTTTTGCCCCTTCCAACAAGTGAGGATACCATAACAAAATGCTTTGACCTTCAACTTGCCAGTCTACAGATCTAGAAGTTAAGTCCTGCTAATAAATTTACCCAGTCTAAGATGTTTTGTTACATTCTGATAAATTACCCAGTTCGATATATTTTTTTAAACACCACAAAGGAACCCAATCATCTGGGAATACCTCCATTTTTTCCCCTTGGGAAGGACACTTGCTGGTTCTAGGATTCTTGGCTTCCACATTTTGTCCTTTATCACTTTGAATATATGAAATAACTGTCTATTGCACTCTGGGATTTCTAATTAGAAATCTGATGAGGACTATCTGGGGAAATTAAGATGAACCCTTCCTCACTCACACCCCATAGGTGTTAAGGCTTTACAGTGTCTTAGGGAAGAGAGCATGCTGTAGTAATATCATGTCACTGAGGTGCTACCATAGTTTTACACAAATTATTTGGAAAAAAATAAATGAATACTTTGAGTGTAAATATGATGAGGTTTTTCAAAACCCCAAGTTATTAGAAAGTTTTAGACTTGAAATGACAAGTCTATTGAATTACTGTACAAACAGTAATTTTTAAACAATAAATATCAGTGTCCATAACCCAAAGAAACAAAAATTGTTTGCAGTCCTTTCATATTCCTATTTTGAAAATGAAAAAAAGATCTGGAGGCCTACTAGGATGACCACTAGGGGGTAGGCCCAAGCATGACTGGGCCATTTATTGCTCTAACCTCACAAGGAGCCATTGTGGGACCCATTTTGAGGGAATTTCAATCAACAGGTATATAAGAGGGTGGCAGTGACTGAGTTTTGTCCACAAGTATAGGAAGCTCTTGGTGGTGACCTGTTGGACTCCCAGATAGTTAGCATGTTTGATGGTTGGTGGTTGTCTTTGGATGTTGGTTCTTTGATTTGGGTTTTTTGTTTTGTCTTGTTTTTGATTTTGATTTGTTGTTATAGTCTGTTGTTATTATTACTTTTTAAAGCTAGCATCCTTAGTTGGTGTTCCTGCTTAGGATGAATAGCCAGAGTATTCAGACTAGTGTAGTGTTGCAGAGTCCAGCTCCTGTAAAGAACTAGTTTTCAGGGACCATTATGAAGTCTTGAGGGGCATTAAGCAGGTTTAGCCAGGTAAAACATGCCCACCATTGCCTCAGTGGAGCAGAGGTGGCAGTGAAAGTCCTGCCAAAGTTAGTGCAGAACCTCCCTGTCCTCTCTGAACTGAATATGATGAGGACTCTGGAACATCCCAACATGACTCAGTTATTTCAAGTTATTGAGATTCATAGAAACATCTACATTTTGATGGAGCACACAGATGGAGGACAGCTATGTCACCACATCCCGCTGAGCGGCATGCAGAAGGAAGAGGCCTAAGACTTTTCTGGCAAGTAGCCTTTGCTATAGGCTACTGTCATGACAAGGGCATCATGCACCAAGACCTGAAGACAGAGAATATCATGGTGGATTCCAGAGGCAACATCAAGCTCATTCACTTTGTCCTCAGCACTGGGTTCATGGCTGGGCATAAGCTGAACAGATTATGGGGCATTCTCCCATACCTTCCCCCCAAATTGTCCTGAGGCAAGCATATGAGGGCCTCCAGTGAACATCTGGAGCCTGGATGTTATTCTGTATTTTATGTGGACAGAGAGCTGTCCATATATGGAGCACACCATTCAGGAGATGAAGAGGCAGATCTTACAGGCAAGGTACCATGTCCCTCACCATGTTCCCATGAAAGCGCAAAGGCTCATCCACAAAATACTGACCCTGCATACCAGGAAGTGGCTCACAACCAAGCAAATCCTTCAGCATCCATGGCTGAGGCAGGGTGGTAGTATTTACCCTAGTGAGGCACTCCTCAACCATCCAGACCCCCAAATAATTACAATCCTGTTTGATCTGGGTTATGATCCATATAAGACCTGGATGTCTCTGGCCAAGAGGGAGTTCAATACAGCCATGGTTATATACATGATACTTTAGTACCAGAAAAGACAGGAGGCAGGCTGCATGTTCCAGGAAAGCCTGTGCCTCCCAGGGTTAAGCCTCACCCATTCCCTGTGGATATTTCCCATTTCCCTGTCCTTCCAAAGAGGAGTGTGAGTGAGGCTGCCCTTCACACCTTGCCCTTGCCCTGTGAGCATCAGCTGCCTGAAGAGGCCAAAGAGGGCACAATGATTTTAGAAGGACCAGCCTACCTGCTATTTCTCTACACTTCCTGCCTGAGGGAACCCCCACTCCTGGCATAGCCTCCCAGCCTAACTGTGCAACCCCATGGCAACAGAAAACACTGGAAAGGTGTTACTAGAAGGATTGCTGACTATGTGTGACAACTGTGCTGTTACATGCCACATGTCAGCAGGCTCCAATGAAAGAGAGCAGAAACATGCTAAATTCATAAACAGTGTGGCTCTAATGAAGTGGAGAGTTGAAACAGAAAAACCTAGTGGACTTCCAGAGGACCCTGTGTGCTGTGGATCCTGACATCTTGGTGTGGGCATTGGTGATGTGGACTCTGAACAGCTACAGGAGCAAGATGTACAAACTACCTTAGGTTTCTCTGCATGGATTCCAGTCGAGAGCACTTCTGGATCCACCAGGACATCAGTAGTCTACTCTGCCCACACCTGGGAAAGATATCAGAGACTGTTCTCCCTAGAATACTTCCCCCTGCCCTGCCCCTCTATCCTTTCTCCCATTCTTCTGAGATTTTTCTTAAAAAGTTAGTTTTAGACAAATTACATATTAAAGTTATTGTTCTAAAATTTTAAAAATAGGTTAATATAAAAGGAAAGGCCTCAAGGTGAAAGTAGCCCACCAGGCATCCTCTCCAAGGCCTGGAAAGACCACTGCTCCTCATTTACCTTTAGCAAGAATAGATGAGGACTCCCTAGCCTTAAGCCAATGTAGATGGTCACTTGATTTGAGCCAATATATTGCATTCACTTGCTTTGGCCTAGTGCTGTCAGACTTGTTTCACTTGACCTGGAACAAATTTCCTGGATGGAAAGGCTCCCCTTGAGCCTGTTTAGACCTGCCTTACTTTTAGTTGGTGACCTCGGCCAGAAGGAATCCCTCCCTCTGGTTGTGGATGTGGGTGGTGGGGTACTGTTGGAGAAATGACATCTGAAATGTCATGGAAGATCATAGTGTTCTATGGCATTCTCTTCATGATACTGTGTGCAAGGAAGGAAGAGGTGGGCCAGTGGGCCAGTGGGGTGAGCCTGCCTGTAGCAGTGGCCAGATGCCCCTCACCACCTGCCATACAGACTCTACACCCAAAATCCATCAGGTGTGGAGTTGTCAGTCGATTTTATGTATACAATTTATATAAAAGTAAAGTGGATCAATGTGTATTTTTACTTTTCCTTGGGTACTGTAAACACAGTTTTGTAAGGCAAAGTGCACCCAAATGAAAAGTAAGAAATTCTCAGATTAGTCAAAGGATGCAGCTTGGTTAGATATTTTCCTAATTTTTTTGAGGATATTTCAAATAGCAGGGTGTTCCTTTTCAGTAGATTCATTATCAGAGGAATGGGAGGTGATTGAGACTGATAAATTTTGTGTGAATCTATAGCAACATAGCTTTAGTAACAGAAAATGCTATTCTACATCTCCACCCCTATCCTCCTCAGTTACTAACGTCAAAATATAACATGTATGGATTGTATGTAGGACTGTATGGGTAAATTAAGGTGAAACTTTCCTCTCTCTCATCTCCACAGGTGTTAATAACCTTCTCTACAGTGTCTTAAAGAACAAAGCGTTTTGTTATAGTACCATCATGTGAGTGAGCTGCTACCATCATTTTGACATCACTTATTCAAAATTGGAAGAAAAAGGAATTGGATACCTTGAGTGTAAATATGTTATCTTTTCAAAGCAAAAGGTTATTACAGATTTTTAGACTGCAAATGAAAGTACATTGAAGTGTTTTACAAATTTTAAATTCTAAACAAGTAAATATCAATCTCCATAATCCACCAAAGAAGCTTCTGGAGTCCTTTCTTATTCTGATTCTGAAAGTGAAAACATGTCCTGGAGGCCTACTAGGAAGATCACCAATGGGAGTTAAATGGTATAGGCATCACTGGACCATTTATTGCTCTGACCTCACACAAACTATTATGAGGGGATTCTAAACATCAGGTGTATAACGGGGTGGCTGTGGCTGGGATTTTGGATTTTGTCCACAAGTACAGGAAGCTCTTGGTGGTGACCTGTCAGACTCTCAGAAAGTTAGCGTGTTTGGTGGTTGGCAGTTGTTGGTGTTCTTTGGGTATTGTTCTTTTTGATTTGGGTTTTTTGTTTTGTCTTGTTTTTGTTTTGGTCTGTTATTATTATTAATATCTTTTTAGGTAGCATCCTTAGTTGTTGATCTTGCTTAGGATGCATAGCCAGAGTAGCGAGACTAGTGTAGTGTTGCAGGGGCCCAGCTCCTGTGAAGAGACAGCCTTCACAGACCATTATGAGGTCCTAAGGGCCATTGGACATGGTGGGTTTGGCTGGGTGAACCTAGCCTACCATCGCCTCACTGGGGCAAAGGTGGCAGTAAAAGTCCTGCCAAAGGAAGGACAGATTTTCCCAGTCCTCTCTGAACCAGATATGATGATGACAATGAACCATCCAAATGTTATTCAGCTTTTTCAGGTTATTGAAACTCTTGAAAATGTCTATATTGTGATGGAGCATGCAGGTGGGGGCCCACTATTTCATCATGTCCCAGCTGGTGGCATGCAGGAGGAAGAGGCCCGAAGATTGTTCATGCAGCTCACATGCGCCGTAGGCTACTGCCATGAGAAGGGCATCATGCACCAAGATCTGAAGCCAGAGAACATCATGGTGGATGCCAGAGGCAACATTAAACTCATTGACTTTGGCCTCAGCACGAGGTTCATGGCTGGGCAGAAGCCAAACAGGTTCTTGGGCACTCTCGCATACCATGTCCCCAAAATCATTCTGCAGAAAGAATACAAGGGCCCCACAGTAGATGTCTGGAACCTGGGTGTCATTCTGTATTTTATGTTGACCGGGAAACAGCCATATTTGCGGAGAACCTCTAGGCAGCTGCTAAAGCAGATTGTGCCCAGAAGGTACCATGTTCCCCACCATATTCCCATACAAGCACGAAGGCTCATCCATAAAATACTGAACTTCAATCCCAAGCGGCGGCCTACAGTAGATCAAATCCTTCAGCACCCATGGCTGAGACAGAGTGAGTATTCACCATGTCATTATAGTGAGGCACTCCCCAAACACCCAGATCCTGAAATAATGACAATTCTGTTTGATATGGGTTGTGACCCATACAAAACCTGGGTGTCTGTGGCCAATAGAAAGTTTGATGATGCAATGGCTACATACCTAATACTCCAGCATCAGAAAAACTATGGGGCAGGATGCATGTTCCAGGGGAGGCCTTTGCCTCCAAAGATTGGGCTTCACCCATACCCTGTGGATCTTTCCAATGTCCCTGTTCTTCCAAAGAGGAGTGCAAGTGAGCCTGCTCTTCGCAACTTCCCCTTGCCATGTGAGCATCAGCTGCCTGGAAAGGCCAAAGAATCAAAGCAGAAGGGCATCCGAAGGGCCAGCATGCCTGCTATTTCTCTCAGCTTTCTGCCTGCAAGGACCCCCACCCCTGGCATAGCCTCTCAGCCTGATTATGTGTCCCACATGCCCCAGCCCTGGAGGATCCTCTGTAGGCAAGACACAGCAGTAGGCAGCAGCCATTCCTCCCAAAATACATCCACAGGGCAACCCCATGACAACAGAAAGTGCTGGAAGGGGGTGACTAGGAGGATTACCACCTGCTTTCAACAATTGTGTTGTTGTATGCCGTGTATCACCAAAAAAGTGGCTCCAATGGAAGGAGGGCAGAAATATACTAGGTTCAGAAACAGAGCAGCTCCAATGGAATAGAGCTGAGACAGACAGTATCAGTGGACAGCTAGAGGACACTGTGCTCTGTGGATCCTAACATTGGGCATGAGAATTGGTCATGTGGACTCAAATGACTGCAGGAATGAGGTATACAACCTGGCTCAGGTTTTTCCACATTGATTCTATACAGGAGTGCCTCTGGCTCCACCTGGAAATCAGGAGTCTCCCCTTCCCTCACCAGCAAGAGACATCAGAAACTTTTCCCTAGGACATTTCCCTCTGTCCTCTCTCCTATACTTCTGGGATGGCAGAAATGTTTTAAATAAATTTTATAATTTATAAATTTTATAAAATGATGTTTCAAAGATAAAATAAAAGATTGATTAAGAAAAGATATGGGAGAAATCAGCAAGAACAGAAACCCACCAGCCATCCTCTCCAAGGCCTCACCACTATGCCTTCCTGTCCTCTTCAGTTTAGAGAGTCGCTCATCTTGAGACCATGTAGATAGATGGAGCTCACTCTCCTTAGCCAAGTAGACTGGACTCACTTATCTTTAGGTAGCATGGATGTAGCTTCCTTACATTATAGATGGTAGCACATCTTGAACCACTCACTTGCTTTGCCCTATTGTGGACAGAGACTCACGCTCCTTGACTTGGTATAGAACTTCCCCTCAAGCCATTGTAGACATAATTTACTTTCAGCCAGTTGCCTTTGCCAGAAGAAATTTCTCTTCCATTCTTCAGGCCACTCCCTGAGGTGTGTGGAGAGAGTGGGGAGCAACTTTTGGAGACATAGCATCTGAAACATCTTTTCTCTGGAATTCTTCTGTTGGAGCCCAGAGTGTTCTATGGTATCATCTCCATAATTATGTGTGCAGGGAAGGAAGAGGTGGGCCAGTGTGCAGGAGCAAGTCTGCCTGCAGAAGTGACTAGGTACTTCACCAACAGCCATAAAGCCTCCCCAACTAAAACCTGACCATGTTGCAGCTAGTGGAGAGGAAACTCGTGGGATTTGAGGAGTGGAGATACCCGGTCATCTTGTGGATGCGATTTACCTCAAAGTAAAGTGCACCAATTTGGAATTGTTTTTAATCTTTTTTTTCTCATGACACTGCATTTC
>PVHX01029092.1:0-17329 GCA_004024805.1 Geosciurus inauris
TACTGGGTACTGAACTCAGGGTTACTTGACCACTGAGCCACATCCCCAGCCCTTTTCTGTATTTTATTTAGAGACAGGGTCTCACTGAATTGCTTAGTGCCTCGCTGTTGCTGAGTTTGGCTTTGAACTCACGATTCTCCTGGGATTACAGGCGTGTGCCACCATGCCCGGCCCCAGCCCTTTTTTATATTTTATTTAGAGACAAGTTCTCACTGAGTTGCTTAGGGCCTCTCTAAATTGCTGAGGTTGGCATTGAACTTGTTATCCTCCTGCCTCAGCCTCCTGAGCCACTGGGATTATAGGCATGCACCACCATGCCCAGCAAGAGATTTTATTAATGTGTACAGATAATATTAATAAGGAATTGATAATTTAAAAAATATTGTAATGATATTAACTAATAAAATTTAAAGTAATGCAATTAAATCTATATATTAATTTTGAAGTTAGTTTAACCATTTAAACATCCAAGATAAAAGTAATGATGCAGTGGCAGGGAGTGATATCATATTAATCAAATTAATAACAATACCAGGGCTGACAGTTTTTTTTTTAAATGTCTTTATTTTATTGCTTTGTATGTGGTGCTGAGGATCAAACCCAGGGCCCCATGCATGCGAGGCAAGCGCTCTACCACTGAGCTACAATCCCAGCCCAGGGCTGACAGTTTTTGACAGAGGAAAGCACATTAATAAATACAAAACCTATAGAGATAGGTGGTCACTCTAACTGTGGAAGTGGAAAAAGGAGAGTTGAAAAGATATTTTAAAGCCCAAATTCACATGATTTGATGATAAAAAAACAGAAGTTTGGGGAAAAGAGGCAATCAAGAGGAATCTTACCTTGCTACTCTTTAACAACGGAGATAACGAAAAGGGCAAAAATCTCTTGGATGTCTCTTGCAAATGGATGAATTGATGGAAGACCTATAACTCAGTGCTGATCTCAGAAATACATTAGTACTGTATGTGTAGACTTGGGGGTCATTTTCAAGAGATGAAAGTCCACAACACTCTATGCTGCCTGGCACAGTGGTGCATGCCTGTAATTCTGGAGGGTTGGGAGGCTGAGGCAGGAGAATCATAGGTTCAAAGCCAGCCTCAGCAATTTAGGGAGGCTCTAAGTAACTTAGTGAGACCCTGTCTCAAAATAAAAAAATAAAATTAAAAAGGGCTGGAGATGTGGCTCAGTGGTTAAGCACCCCTGGGTTTAATACTGAGTGCCAAAAGTACTAAAAAAAAAAAAAAAAAAAACACTATGCTTTAGTGTTTTAAAGGGCACAAAAATCTAAATAATGTATTAACTTGTCATTTTTATCACACCAGCACTAAACTTTAATGATGATTCAATGCCACCAAACCCATAACATCCCTCTCCATGTGGTAATAGAATATTTGGATGAGAGGGAGAAGGCAAAATAATGAACCTTTATAGAACTAAGTAAAATCAAATATGATGATGCTTTTTAAAGAGTTTGAATACTAGTAGAATGTAATAGAATATTTTGCATAAGGTATCCTTCCCCTGATAATTCATTTATTGAAATGACAATTTTCAACATATCTTATCTTAGAGACTATTTGATATTAAGAAAGAAAAACCTATTTAAAGAAATTCAGGTTAAAGTGTGTATACTGCAAGGATACAAAGATTCTCTTGGAATCTGATTGCTGAAGTATAGTATGTCTTGACAGATTAAAATCACATTTTGTAACCTGTTTTAGCTTTAAGTTTCAATAAAGCCATCTTCTTAAGAGATGCATTTAGAATTAAATGCAGTTCTATAGTGCTGTGAGAGCCATACCATTGGCAAATGTGAAATGTCGCATCACCTGATTGAGTGCACAATATTTTAGGTGTCATCCATAGCAGCCATCTTGTTTAGTAAGATTTTCCACTAATGCTTTGTTGAAATTAAAGTCATCTTGAATTTTCACTTATGGCCTTTCAAGGACAGACTATTTAGTCACGAGGTTGTTTTAATTGATGTTAACATTGTTGCTTATTGGAGTTCTTCATTTATACCTGAAATGTGTAGGGTGTACCTGCACACAGATGTGTTGACCTAATGGCCAAGGACAGCAAAATCTGCCATTTTCCTTGTTATTTAAATATCTTTAATTCCTGTCTCTGATGGCTTCCCCTGTCACCTCATGAATAAATAGGGCTAGTAGTGGCTGCAACAAAATCACACTCCCCATTTATCATGCTAATTGCTGTTTAATGAGGAGAGGCCTGAGGCTGGAAGACTTGTCTATCTGAAGTCCTATTGGAGTGGAGTTTATTATAGTAATTAATACAGCCTGCAATAATTAAAATGGTTTACTAGATGGGTACTGTATTTATCATAAAGGTACACTACAGCACAACTTTTGAGGATATTTAAAGAGCGGTTTTGAAAATCAAGTTCTCTATAGTTTTCTTTAGGAGTAATTGTATATTGGATCAAATTTTCAGATATTTTCTCCTTAGAGCAGGAATGGCTACATCATTTGTGGAGACAAGTTCATAATTAAAATATAGGACAAATAAAATTTTAAAAAATATAATAATGATTATATATTTCTCATTTTGAATGAGCCTCTTGTTCAAAATGTGTAACAGAGGTGTCATAAAAGTACTAAAATGAAAAGATTTTTTTTCTTCTTCCTATCCTCTGCTTATATGCATGCTTCATTGTCCATTGGATTTACTTACACAACATAAGTTCAAAGACAAAATTAATAATAATCTCAAGATGACAACAGCATGAGGTTCACCCAAGTGTTATCCTCTGTAACTGCACAGATCAATTGCTCTTCTATGAAGGTGCCCTGACCTCAGACAGCAGCTGTATAAAGGCAAGCCACTTAAAGAGTTTCTAGCTGCACGAGGTGTCCGTGTCTGGCTGGCCGATACCCTAACAAGTCTAATTTCATCCCAGACCTTATAATGCAATAAAAATACGAAGGAAACCCAGTCAAATTTGAGACAACAGACAACTGGAACTTAGGCTAGGAAAAACCTCAGGAGGTCAACCAGAACAATGCAAATGAACCAGCAATAAGACTAGAAACTTGTGTGTCAATAAGGAAGATGATTCCAAGACATTGTTACCAAAACCTCTGTCCTTGTCCTGGATCCAATAATGAGGACATGATTTTGAGAAAAAGGAAAAAGATGTTTATTGCTTTGCTAGCAAAAGAGAAACAAAGGGGACTCCTGTCCCAGAGGCTGTGATTCAGGGAGAACAAGGGGCTTTTAAAGAGGTGATCTAAAGGCTACATTCCATGTGTTCTCTGTAAGTCACTTGTTAATTTGGAAAAATCATTTCTGAGATCTTCTGGTGCCATTCCCAAGTCTGAATTACTTCTTTCCTATGAAGGGTGTGTGCTCAAGGACAAATACCTCTGCCTAGGATGGGGAAGAAAGGTAATCCTGTTTCTCCTGAGATTAGGCAGGGGTAGGGAGAGAGGAAGAGAAAGAAGCATATCATTTTAATAAGTTGCAATGGCAGAGAAGGGTTATGCTCAAAGCATAAAGTGGACCACTATCACTATCATAATATGATCCCATCAGAGTTTCTAGGAGGGAACAAAATAGCTAAAATAAGAAAATGATGAATGCTTACAATTTGCCTATAATTAAAGGTAGCTACTGCATTATACAAAAATGCTTGCATGCTACAACTGATATTAGCGGATTTTTCATTTTTCTCCTTCATGTAAGTTTTGAAATATTGCAGGATGTTTTTGAATAAAAATATTTCAAAATGTATTGAAGTAGGCTGAGTGGTTTATGTTCAAGTGAAATTCGGTTTCTCTTTCTGTGCTTACTTTGATGACTAATCTGTTTATTCAGGTGCATTCAGTCAGACTTAGTACATTATCCCACACATAAACAGTGGTCAGTAGATGTTTATGGAAATAATTATACATAATTTACTCTTTACAATGACTGACTAAGGCCTCTTAGCAATATGTTCTCAGGTACTGAACATTCATTGTCAGAGCACTAATGGTACTCTACCTCCACAATGAAGTGGAGGTTGGATATAGTACAAACATGGAAAACCAGTAATAAATAAGCAAACAACAGCTCAGCTGAGAGATTGTTCTGCTCTAATTTCCTGATGTAGGTTGTGATTTCAGTGGGGGAGTAATATCTTCCTGTCACAACATCATTTATAACAATAATAACTTAATCACACAGAATCCCTTGTGAATGTCCTATTTCCCATACTTTAATATAGAGTGCCACTCGAATTTAAGTGAGTTCTTTTATAAGTTCTGAAAAATGAGACTGTAAAGACAAATAGTATTTGGAATAATTTTTAATGGCTTGATGGAAAAAGACATTCATTTTCTCCCTCCCCTCCACTCTCTCTCTCTCTCTATAGTGCCTAAGCAGTACTAGACCTTGGGAATGTAACAGGAATGACATTTCCTCATGGAATTTGTAGACTGGTGGACTCCTAGAATAATGCTCAATATTGTGAATCTCAATCAGGTCCATAGACACGTGCCTTAAGAAGAATCATACATTTGAAGATAGAATTGAACTGAAACTTAGTTTTAGAGCAACTAACATAATCTTCGCCAATTTCTAGCAGTTAATTATTTTAAGTGAATGCACCATTAGTTAAAAGAGAAGAAAATAATAGGAGGAGAAAAGATCAATAAATTTCTAAGTTGGACTAAGTTTGATAAGTAAAAAATGAAGCATAGTTAATAAAGCGCAAAACAAAATATTTCCTCTTTACTCATAGTTATTATATATCTTCATTAGAGAGGAGACTTGCAGCTCTCTGCACTAGATTAATAGCCTGGGAGTTCGTCTCTTTGACCTCAGCAGAAGTAAAAGCACCAGGCAATAGAAGCAGAAAATGGAGTAAAAAGAAGTACTATCTACTATTTCATCTGGGCAGGGAAATTAAAAAGAGGAAGCACTTAAATTGCAGAGGAGAATGTGAAAGGGAAAGATGTTGCTCTTTTCTTTCCCTTGACAGTCCTACCCTTTGAGAACCAGCTGGCAGCTCCTGGGTCACTAGGCTTAGTCATTCCTCTTTTCAATTACAGGAGCATCCTATTAACAGGGAGATGGAGTGGGGTGAGCAATTTCAGAGAGAGAGAAGAAAAAGAGAAGGGGAATAGTTTTCACATGGAGAAAAACACATCAGTCAGGAAATAGGGAGTGAAATTCAAAGTAATAATTTCCTGCCCTTATTATTTTTATTTTAAACATTGTAAAAGGAAACATTGTTTCAAGCAGTTTAAAACACAATGGAGGGCAGACTTTGGAATATATTGCCATTATATGGAAAATTTATGTTCTTTTGTAGGGCATATAAATAAATTGAGATATTTGACAGTGTATGAGTAAATATCTGAGGTGTTTGTTTAAAATAATAAACATGTTGTAGTGCTGTTGACAGAGAGAAAAATTGGATTGAAGGTACCATAGTTTTTCCATATGATTTTCCCAGAATCTCATCCACTATTTATGGTTTTAGTGTATGTTAAAGAAATGTAAGTGCATCTCAAATTATTATAACATTTATATAGCCATGAGAGATTTAAAACTATGATCCAGTAATTGGTCAGAAGACCCTTATAGGCATGTGATTTCATTATTAAAATACTCATAAAAATGAATGTTGCTTTTTGTTGCCATGTATCAAACTGAAAAAAGTGAAACTCTTAAATTTGTTTTCAAATGTAATCAGATGTTATGATATAATAAAAATGTATATTTAGTGTTTATCCCTTCCTAATATGGAGCTTCTAGAACCCTTAAATTTCCTGACTTATGAGAATGTTATAATCATCTTTTTTTTCTCATTTGCTCTTTGCCCCAAGTTCCTGACCCAGAATTTCTAAGACCCTTGGTATTTCCTGGGTGATAAGAACATCTTTTGTTCCAATGTGGCTACTCAGGATGGACCCCTCCATAGCTTCAGGATGGGGAATGATCATCAAAAATACAAAAGTATTATTAGAGAATTGGAACTTTTAGCCCCACCCCAACTTGTGCCAGTGGCCAGTGATCTAATCAATCATACCTCCATAATGAAATGTTCACACACCACACACACGAAACCTAGAGGTTGGGGTGAATTTCTTCATTGGTGAATATACAGTGGTGATGGGAAGGTGGGGCTCCCCCCATGCCTTGCCCTGTGTATCTCTTCCATTTGGCAGTTCCTGAATTGTATCATTTATAATAAACAAGTGAAGTGCCTTCCTGAGTTTTTATGAGCCATTCTAGCAAATTATCAGTCCTGAGGAGGGGATCACCAGAACTCCTAATTTGTAGCTGGTTGGTCAGAATCATGAGTGACAACACTGGAATTCTTAGTGGTATCTGAAGTGGAGGCAGTCTTGGGGAATGAGCCCTCAACCTGTGGAGTCTGAACTACCTCCTGGTAATTAGTACTAAAATTGACTTGAATTGAATTGTAGGACACCCAGTTGGTGTCATCAGTGTTGTTGCTATGGAAAACCCCCACACATTTGGTATCAGAATATGGTGAGTAAAAGTAGTTCAGATGGCTATTTTGGAAGTTTATATTCCTGAAATAAAGCACAGATCACTGTGAGGTGCTAATAATACTCTTAATTTGGAAGAAGGATTGTTTTTAGTAATTTGCCAGATTTCTTACTGTGGATGAAACAGGAGTAAATATTAACTCAGATAATTTACCCTGAACCAATCGATTTCCTTTTCTTTTGTAAGAAAATTTTGAAGAGAGAAAACATAGAAAAAGTTTCTAATGTCCTGATAACACAACATAAAGCTACTTGTACTTTCATTTTGTATACTTCCAACATAGTCTCTTGGGAGAGCCTCCTTCTTATTCCACCTCTAGTATCAGAAATTCATTATTTTTATGCGCTGGTACTAGTTTTAAATGTGTCTTATAACTGATTTTAGGTTTTATGGATGATCGTCTGAGAAATGTTATCTTAGTTTGGTCATAGTCCAACGTGTGTGAATTTAATTGGGCAGTTCACCTGTTTGACATTTCCATCTCTCTTCTCAAAAGAGCCAATAATAAGTATAGTCATGGCTTTATTTTTGAAGAAAATCTCATAAGCAGTTTGAAAATGTGATCTCAATTACTCCATAGGATTAAAATTACTAATAAGGCAAACTGTAATATCAGTTCGTTTCTTCATGTAACGAAAGTGTTCCCAAAGAGCTACATTTATTTTTTAATTGAGTTATATTATAATTGGACTAAAGATTTTGAAATGTGATTCCTTTAGTCATATTAATTTTAATTTTAAATTCTTATGAATCAGCAAGTAAAGATATCACTTTTATTTAACCCAAATATGTATGTGTAGGTACATGTACATGCATGTATATCTGTGTCATGTGTGTAGATGGGTTGTATTAAAACAGAATTGTTAGAGATATTATCCCTGAAAAGTTTATGGCTCCTGTCTCCACATATAATTTAAAATAAAAGTAATATTAAATTATATAAAAACTTATTTTTCTGATGATGACAACTACTCTAATGCTCTCACTGAAATATAGTTCATAAATTTTAAATAAATATTTTTATAAGTCCTTCCTTTCCTGATGCCCTAAGCACATAATATTGTGTGCATGTAAGCACCAACATCAAGATTGCTCAATTGTAATAAAATTACGTGGATAACTGCCTCAACATTTGGTTCAGAGTGCATCTCCAAGGTACTTGCTCTTCCTGGTGTTTGTTTTCAACCTAATTCATCCTCTTAGTCTCAGTGGGAAAGAAAAAATTTCAGTGAAATATGTGCTCAGTTTCTTGTTCAGTCCCTAATGAAATTTGTACTTGAAAAGGCTTAGTCTTTTGGAAAATTTTAGCATTAAAAAGAAATATTTGACTCTAGATATTTTTAAAACCAAAATAAAATACCTCTAGTGAAAAATTCCAAGTCATAGAGCTGAAGAACATTCCAATAATAACCCCTAATGATAAATTAAAGTGTTTTGTTTTCTCTGTGATTATTTTTTTGGATAATCTCAGAGTGTAGTAAGGGTAGAATATGATGTGTTTTTCCATTAAATCTGTTCTAGCTATATATTAATGCCTAGTGTTTTACAGGTTTTCAGTTGTCTTTTTTGGGAGGTTTATACACAGCTTCCAGCTAACAGGGTAGTGAGTGGAAGCTAATGAAGTAAACTCAATGCACAGCAACATGACTGCATTTGTTTGATTTACTTCTCTGGGTAGTTGGTTTTTCATCTGCCTTGCATTTTTTCTTCCAAGGCAACCAAGATTCATTTTTGAAGACTGCTTGCAGTAGTTCTTTAGTCCAAGGTTTTTAAAAAAATACGGCCCCGGGGCTGGGATTGTGGCTCAGTAGTAGAGTGCTTGTCTCTCATATGGGAGGCACTGGGTTCAATCCTCAGCACCACATATAAATAAATGAATAAATAAAGGTCAATCAACAACTAAAAATTTTTTTTAAAAATGGCTCCTATCCTGGAACTACTGCAACAAAGAACAGGAGAAAAAATAATGCTGACAGTTGTAGATCAAAGCCAAAGATCAGGAAAAAAACAATATTTAAGAACATTTGAGGAATTCCAGTAAGAGCTGCAAGTGGGAGCACAACTTAGGGAGGATAATTGGAATAGGACATGGAAGCAATAACTCTGTAAGTGAAGAAAGAAAGTAGGAAAAGCTACAGAATCTACATAGAACTGAAGTGGAAGAAGCAGGAAAACAAGAAACTTTAACAACAGAGGTATAAAGATTAGAGATGAGCTTGTGAGAATACAGGCTATGAGACAACAGAGAAAGTAGTGACTTGGTAACAGAAGGAAGATAAAATAGGCAACAGAGGTAAGAGAGGGGGATTGAGGCTTACTTATGTATTAAGATAAAACTAAGAACTCTGTTGCAACGTAACAACTCTGTAACAAATGCATTCATTTGTATTTCTATTCATGTAGTTCAATTTGTAAAATAAACTGGGTACAGACAGATGAGATCAAAGCCATATTTGAGGTACTAGCTTTTTTTTTTTTTGGTAGCAGGGATTGAACCCAGGGGCCCTTAACCACTGAGCTACACCACCAGCCCTTTTCTGTATTTTATTTAGGGACAGGGTCTCACTGAGTTGATTAGGGCCTTGCTAAATTGCTGAGGCTGGCTTTGAATTTATGATACTCTAGCCTCAACCTCCTGAGCCACTGGGATTACAGGCATGTGCCACCATGCCTGGCAAGGAATAGCATTTCTTTGCTTTCTGATTATGGTGCTATCTGGGTCTCAGTTTGCTCAGTTGTATAATGGGTTTGTAAGAGAATGAGACGAATGTATGTGTGTGTGTGTATGTGAAAGAGAAAGCTGAAAAGGTTAAACAAAATTTGTTTCCTAAAAATTTTCAAAAATGATTTGAAGACACAATATTAAAATATACACAGAATAAGAAAGTTATGCATTTTAAAAGCAGAGACATGAGACCATAGAGAAGGAAAGAAATTCATATACCCAAGAAAATGAGAAATAGTGCTCATTAATAGGAACACTCAATTTAGCTTTGAGCTTCCTGGTAGCAGAGCAAAGAGCAAAATAGGTTGACTTACACAGTTTTCACTGCTGGTAAAGAGAAATGTACAAATTTTTAAGAATGACGTTGGAATTTTCCTTTCACTTCATTTTAGGTAGGGTTTATTACATATACGTGGGTCAACAAACTACAGCTCATGGACCAATCCAGTTTTACTCTTCTTGTAAAGTTTAATTGGAACATAGCCATGCTCATTTGATTACTTATTGTGTGTGGCTACTGGTTTTTGGTAGAGTAGCAGAGTAGTTGGATGGAGTTTATTTTTACCTACAAAGCCTAAAGCATTCTGTATCTGATTTTTGAGAGAAATAGTTGCCGATCTCTGATATAGAATTTTCTAAGAGGGATACTGGGTAAAGGAATGCACATTCTGCCAAATGATAGCTGACAATGTTACTCAAATTTCTTTCAGAAGATTTCTTTTTTATTAATATCATATGTATAAAAATCCAAAGCAAAACTGTAACTCATGATTTAGTGAGGGTGTGTGTTTTGTTATGGAGGGAATCTCAAAAATAATGTTCTTTGGTTGTAGTGGATATTTGCTATTCAAAGACACCGACCTCCAACTCTTTCATATTGGTAAAAAATCACTGAATTGTATTCACTTTATGCCTCTCTCATGCCCTCCATGTGCTTCATGGGACCCATTCCCTATCCTCCCACCTTCACTGCCCTACCCCGACCAATGCTCCAATGGGTGGGAAATGATGGATTCCAATCAGTCAGTATATTTCATCCCTGTGACTACAACGCCTGGTTTAGGATTTGGGCACATGACCCAATTCAGGACAAAAAAAAAAAAAATGAGGAGATATTTTTTTTGAAGCTACAGGAGATGTGTTAACTTTATGCCAGACAAACAAGAAAAACATAGCATTCCTGGAAGCCATATGCTAACATTGTGTGTGAGAAAGGAAAACTAACCTAAGGAGGAAATAGATACAGGGAAAGGCAGAGAATGGTAAAGAAATTAAATATTTGCTCCATCTGAAACTTACTCCATCTCTGATCTTATTGACATAATGAGACTTAAAATTTTTCATTATGTAACCTATTTTCTAAAGTTTTATGTTATTTTTAAATGCAAAATTTCTGACATGTTAGTCATCTTTCAATATACGAAGAGAAGTGAGGGAATTTGGATAAATGGTAAGTTCTCAAATATCAGAATTATCACCAGAATTTTTGGTTAGATCAGATTCTATTTATAGGAGAAATTTCTGACAAGTACCTGGAAGGTAGAGATACAACCATGGGCTATCTATATTAGACTTGTTTGGCACAGGTGGCAGAAGGGACATTTTCTTAGGAAAACTCAATGTAACTTCCTTTAAAGAACCTTTTCACTTTGTGGACAGGAAGGCTTCAAGGAGTATTGAAAACTATTTTTTTAATAGAACTCTATCAGAGTCTTCATTGAATAATAATGATTGCTCCTGTTTAGTGCAAATGAAGTGCAGCAGGGAGCTCTGGGAAAATAAGGTTGTTATGGTAACCAATAACACTTTTTCCCTACTGGAATTCAAGATAGCCAAAGAGGCTACACCGGCTATTATTTCCTTAGAGACTTCTCTTAAGTGAAGGAAATAAGAAAAAGGAAGAGAAAAAGAAAATGTGGCATTTGGTTGAACTCTGCTCTGCCCACATAGATGAACAGATTTTAAAAGCAATACTGTTTTGCATAATTAGCTGAACCAGGTAGATTCAAGGACTCTCTCTCTTTCAGAATCATTCCAATACAAGTAGACAGATGATTATTTTATAGCCAAAGTCAGAAAATCTTATCCAGAAAAACTTTCATATTAAATTTATAATAAAAATTAAATTGCTTAACTAAGGACTTCATTTAATATTTAGCACATGGAAGGACTGGTTTTCTATTGAATTTTGTTGTGGACTAAAACATGTAAAACAATATTTGAATGCTCTCTGAAAGGCATGTGAGCTTTCTGAACCTAAGTTTCCTTACCTGTAAAATGAGCAGTTTGGATAATATTTCTAGTTTTCAAACATTTCTCTCAATTAAATCCTACAAGAAAACCAAACCTGTAAACAAATAAAATTGAAGTTGCAGATCTCAGATGGAGCCTTAGCAGAAGGCTCAAAAACAGAGCTTCCAGGCTTCCTTTTTCTCTGTAATAGTCCTTAAAACATGTTATAGAAAATAATTGAATGATATATGTGTTTTAAAGCATCTGCCTTTTAAAGAGCCACACATTAAATATCTCAGTTGCTGTTCACAGGAATTGATCTCCACCTCGCAGCAGCTTTCTGAATGGCTCAAGGAGGAGGGATGAGGTGCCAACTAGATCAGAGTAGTCTACCCTAGGATTGAATGGGTTAATGTTTCACATAGGCAAATAATAATGCCTTCCAGTTTTTGGAACACTATAACAAAATGCTAGAGATCTTACCTTACAGATTTTCCTCCATGAAGTGAAAACAAGTCCTACAAAACCCTATACATATTCCTATACCACAATCTGATATGATTCTTATGAAGTTAACAAAGGTAAAATTAGATGCTGGATGAAAGCCCTTTGAAAAGCTATAGAAACAATTCAGATATAAGCTAATGTCTGAATGTAACATATTGGCCTAAAATAAGACTTCAAATCTGGCTGGTGGGCAGATGTATTGTCTGATCTTAAGATCCTGCTGAAAATTGTGTAAAATTAAATTACTTTAGTAGGAATTCTAATGTATTATTTAAATATAGGTTCTACTTTATTGACCAATCTGGAACACTTTTGAGAATGAAAGGGAGAGCTAAATATAAGTAACAGGCATTGATTGAACTACAATAACTATAAACAGGAATAATCCTAAGAAAGCCAGACAAATGATCACCCTAGTTATATAGTATCTTTCATGATGGCAAATCAGCTGCCCTGAGTCCTGTAACAGCATGATGTGTCCCTGGTTTCTTCTAAATATGCTCCTCTAGACTTCAGTTTTAAAAGATAAATATTTTAGAACTTTCGTGCAAAGTAATTATCCTTTAGTTATTTGAAAACCTTTCCACGTGTTTATAGAATTCTAAATATTTAGGAAATATAGGATTATCCATCATTTACCATGCATCCAATTGGTATCCCATTGAATCTTACTTCCCTGCAATGAACTCACTGGCCTACTATATCATGAATACAGTGCCTGTCTTCAAAATAAGATACTCTACTCTCCATGTTAAGTTTTGATGTCTTCGGTAAAATTTATAATTCATAAATTATTTAGCAGATTTCTTTTCATGTGTCTCTTAATTTCTTGAAAGTTTTCTTAATCTTGCTTCTTGTTATATCATGTTTGGAAAGGTAATTACAAGGTTAAATTTGTGTTCATTTCACTAATGCCATTGCCATCAGTTTTTAGTATGGGTCATTAGTATGATAGATTAGTTTTGGAAGATCCTCATTTTAAAATACATTAAGAAAACATTTTATACTACTCTTGCAAAAAAAAAACATCTGTATATGTGCACTCTCCCTTACATGTCTGAACACTCATGCTCCCCTCTACCACCCCTGTCTTTCTCAGCAGAACTACCTTGACAGCCCAGATAATCCCAGGAAATATAAAAAGGCTTTTGTGAGTTTTGAGGTAACGTGCTATAAAACATTGGTGTTGCAATATAGTTGATATGAAAGGTTATGCCTATAAGTATGTTTAATTATAAAATACCATTATTATTGACAAATCTCTTTAATACACTACTAGTTTATTTAGTTTTGGAAGGCAGAGTTAAAGATGCCTCCAGCATCATTCTTATCACTCAGAATTTCTTGGGTTATTCTGGGATTTTATTCTTCCATGTGAATTTTAGGACTGATTTTTCCAGTTTCATGAAGAATGTCATCAATATTGTGATGAGGATAGCATTGAGTATGTAGATTGCTTTTGGTAAAATCTCTCATTTTTACAATATTAATTCTGGCTATCCAAGAGCTTGGGAGGTATTCCCATCTTCTGAACTCTTCTTCAATTTTTTTTCAGTGTTCAAAAGTTTACATTGTAGAGGTCTTTTACTTCCTCAGTTAGGTTTATTATCAACTATTTTATTTTTGAGGCTATTGTGAATAGAATAGTTTTCCTAATTTTTTAAGAAGGTTCATTTTTGGATTATTTGTCTTTCCCTTTAAAATTCAATATGCTGCACAACAGTTCCTATTTACTTATATTCCTGTGGTTTTATGAAAATGTAAGTATAAAATTGATTTTAGCAAGATACATACTAGTTGGGAGCAGAGTGATTTCCCATCAAGGATAAGGATCAATGTCTAGCTCTCTAGTTGTCATAGAATATGATTTTTCTGAATACAGAATTTAGAGGAATGTGTCTTGCAACTGGCTTTTAGGGATGTTGAGCATGGTGAACTAGCAACAGTGTTTTCAATCTTTTTCTATCAGCCTCATCTTAGAATCCATGTTGAAATTCCTTTCACATTCTAAAAATAGATTGACAACAGGCCTAGTTTACACTGCTTTGAATTGTCTTTTTTCATACCATCAAAGTCATTTTAATTGAAGATTAAGTAAGAGAAGTTTCAATAGGGGCTGCTAGCAAACAAAATCTTATTTTAAAGTAAAAACCCTACTATGTTGGAGGCAGGGAGCAATGTAAGGGGATTTCTTATTTATAGATTTGTCTCAGAAACTATAGAGATATTTTGTATAATTATAACTCAGATTAAATTTTTAAAATCTCTTCCCTCTCTGTGAATATAGTTCATCTACATCCTTGGCCACAATTTTGTATCCTTTACTTAAGCCAATACACAAGGGGTATCCCATGGCTGTGCCCACCTCAAAAATATTCTGTAATTTCTCTTCATCATTAGGCTTCTTATGACCTAATATGTGGTTCCTCATTTTTCTTGATTATTTCAAGGACTGCTATACTTTATCTTTTTCTTTCCCATACTTCATCTATCCTCTTTGAGGATGATATGTAGGAGAGATGACTGTGCAGAAGTGCTGTTTCTGAGGGTTGTTTCTGTTGGCTGAGATATAATGAGTTCCATGGCCTTGGGTGGAGATGACATAAGCTTTGGGGGTTTACATAACCTTGGGAGTTTATGAAACAATAATTCACTATGTTTTTCAGGGACATTTTTATGAAGAGGCATTTTTAACTCAATGCTTTGTTTCAAATCAATAGTAAATTCATACTATTTAGGCATTCTTAAGCTATAATATATTTGTTCTAAGCATGAAAAGGAAGCAACATTTTAAAATCTTCTTTACATTCTGCATGGTACGGAGGTCTACCAGGAACACTGAAGAAGGGTCCCTGTTCTCTGCCCTTAAGGATAAGAAGCACTGGTTGGAAATGAAAAGTTGTGGTCCATTTGTGTACAATGAAACAAAATGCATTCTGCTGTCATGTATAACTAATTAGAAAAACTAAAAATAAATAAAAATGTTAAAAAAGGAGCACTGGTTGGGAAGCTAATATTGCACATCAAGCAACAAAACAGTATGACTAAGTCCTAAAATATATGTTGGAGACTAAGTATATTATAAGAACAAGTGATGTGATCCATGAGAGTTTTAAAAGATGAGATCAATTAGGTCTTAATTTACAGTATATTTTAGTATAACCAAGTGAATGAGTAAATACAGCATAATGACCCTGAACATAGGCAGAACAGGGAGTTTTACATCTTTTTATTCATTATTTTGACAACCTCTCCAGTCTGATTTTTTTACTTAGCCACTATTCTGAATAAGTAATCATATCTGTGAAACTTCCTAAAGGTTACATAGTAATTTAGATGATAGAATTCACCAGTAAATTCACCAGTAAAGCCATCTTATTCTAGAGTTCTGTCTGGAAAGGTACACACACACACACACACACACACACACACGCACATGCACATACACACATATATATTATATTTCTTTTATATATGTATGATTATAACTTGTAGATATATAAGTTATCTCTTTTTTCTTCAGTAGTTAGTGCTTTTAAGCACTTTGTCTATTTTGTCAAATTTCTTTAATTTGGGGTTGGACTTGTAGCTCAGTGGTAGAGTACTTGCCTATCCTGTGAGGCACTGGATTTGATCCTCAGTACCATATAAAATAATAAAAAATAAAATAAAGGTATAAAATATTTATTTAATTTGCTGGCAAAAATTGCTCATGATAGTTCATTATCCTTTTAAATTTCTAGACTTTGTGGTGCGATGTCCATTTCATTCCCAATTTTCATTATTTGTACAGTTTTTTCCTGGACTAAACTGGCCCAAAATGCAAAGGTTTATCAATTTTATTGATCATTTCAAAGAACTAATTTTCAGTTTCATTGATTTTTCTCTGTTTTTATTTCATTGATTTCTAATCTGATCTTATTTGCTTTCTTCAATTTACTAGGTTTAATTTGCTCTTTTTGTTCTAGTTACTTAAGATAGAAGTTGAAGTAATTGACTTGAGAACATTCTTTACAACACAGGCATTTTGCCTTTTAATGCTTCTTTAGAGGCACCTCACACATTCATTCATAATATCCATTTATCTGTCTATCTGTCTGTCTGTCTATCTAGATACCCATACTTTTCATTTAGTTCAAAATACTTCTAATTTCACTTTCAGTTTACCTCTTAGATCCATAGGTTATTTAGAAATATGATATTTGGATTCCAAATATTTGGAGATTTTACACAGATCTTTGTTGTTATTGGTTTCTAACTTAATTTCATTGTGGTAAGAGAATACATTTAATATGATGTGAGTACTTTTAATATTATTTAGACTTATTTTATGGCCCAGAATATGGTCTACTGTTAAAAATGTTCCCTGTGCACTTGGAATGAATATATATTCTGTTGTTCAGAAGAGAGGCTCGCACTATTTCATCCACATCAGTGAAACTCTCAGTCCTCGGGCCCTGCCCTGGCCTGGCAGAACCTTCACAGCAGTGGAGGTGGAAGGGTGGAAGGATAAGAAGCTCTTTTTGCCTCAGGCAAAAATCCCACAGACTCCTACTGTTCTTACTCAAAATTCAACAGTTTTCCAAGCGTAAATTGTTGTATGCCTTTGATCTACTGCCACGATGCTCAAATGGTTGTTTTTATCATTTTGTTCAGCTTTATAGTTAGTTTTTTGGGAAGAGAATCTGCCAGCCTTCTCACTCAGCCATATCTAGAACTCTCTTTTGGGATATGGCATTGTAAGTGATACATGAAAAAGTCCTAGGGTACGGATCCCTTAAAATTATTTTCTTCCTCCAAAAGTTGTGGAGGACTCTCCATGTTCTGTCCCAAAGACTGAGAGAAAAAAGTATCTATCTATACATAAAATATGATTTCCATAGATTGTTATGCAGAGCAGACATTGGAAGAGATGTAACCCTTTTACCAGAATATTGATGTATTTCCTAAGTAGAAATTAATAGTTGAGCTATAGAACTGTTTAAATTACAAGGTGCATAGTTTTTATTCTCTAAGCTCTATTTGAGCAGTTGCTCACAGTACAACTGAAATGTCAATGGGATTTTCTCCAAGGCAACTAAATAAATCTATTCCATATAGAATGTCATGGATGGTAAACTAGGCTGTGATGCAGTTAAGGATCAGTGGATAACAAAGAACCAGAACATCAAGAGAACCAAATCAGGATTTGTCTTTCCTTCTAGGAACTTATATCTATGGCATTCTCTTGCCCCACCAAGTCTGGATTAGAGTTAATACCATTTGCACTACAGCAACGTTTGGTAATAATTATATCATGTGTATGTATATATCTTAAATACAATTATACTATCAAGA
>PVHX01029093.1:0-17323 GCA_004024805.1 Geosciurus inauris
TCTTCTTCTTCTTCTTCTTCTTCTTCTTCTTCTTCTTCTTCTTCTTCTCCCTCTTCTTCTTCTTCTCCCTCTTCTTCTTCTTCTCCCTCTTCTTCTTCCTCCTCCCCCCCCTCCTCTTCTTCCTCCTCCTCCTTCTTCTTTTTTCTTAGTACCAGGGATGGAACCTGGAAGCACTTTACCCTTGAGCTACATCCCCAGCACCCCTCCCCTTTTTTATTTAGAGACAGTTTCTCACTAAGTTGCATATGTCCTCTATAAGTTGCTAAGGCTGGCCTCAACTTGTGATTCACCTGCCTCAGACATCCAAGTCTCTGGGGAATACAGGCATGCACTACTGTGACCAGCTCTGGCTATTTTTTTTAAATAATATTTTTCTCAGTTGAACTGTTTATATTGTGTTGTGACTTAGTTTACCAAGTACATTTCAGTGTATGTATGTTTTGATTTTTTAATTGTTGGAATGATATTAATTCTTGTAAACTGTGTTCAAAGTTTTTACAGTTCTATGAAATGTCTAAATTCTAAAGCTTCTCTCTGCCCATGTGGTGATTAACTCGATTTACATAAGGGTTCTAGCAGACAGGCATCTCCCAGTGCAGGTCTGATAGGATTGCTTTTTACAGTTGCTTTTCTTTGGGTAAAAATTATAGAACTATGGGGCTGGGGTTGTGGCTCAGTGGTAGAGCGCTCGCCTAGCGTGGGTGAGGCACTGGGTTCGATCCTCAGCACCACATACAAATTAATAAATAAAAATAAAGTTACAATTTAAAAAGTCAATCTTTTAAAAAAATTATAGAACTAAAGAAATTGTGTTTATTAGCTCAGATTGATTGTAGAGCCTGGAGAGCTTTGCTCTTAGTAGTCTTCATTTTTCTGGACTAAAAGCTAATCATTCAGCCAGGCGCAGTGGCTCAAGCCGGTAATCCCAGCACTTAGGGAGGCTGAGACAATAGAATCGCGAGTTCAAAGCCAGCCTCAGCAATGGCGAGGTGCTAAGCAACTCAGTGAGACCCTGTCTCTACATAAAACACAAAATAGGGCTGGGGATGTGGCTCAGTGGTCGAGTACCCCTGAGTTCAATCCCCAGCACCAAAAAAAAAAAAAAAGCTAATCATTCAAAAACCTTTCCATTACTTGGGGTTGGGATTGTACCTCAGTGGTAGAGCACTTGCCTAGCATGTGTGAAGCACTGAGTTTGATCCTCAGCACCACATAAAAATAAATAAATAAAATAAAGATAAATATATATGTAACTACATATATAAAACTTTATATATATTTATATATGTGTGTGTGTATATAACACTTTTATAAACACTTTCTTGTTATATATATGTATGTGTATATATCTATAAAACACTTTCATTACTTGAAATCGGCTAAAAGGGGTCTTCTGACATTAACTGTGTCACATCCTGCCCAAGGTGACATGACCCAGATGAAAGAAAGGGACAAAAGTTCTCTCAATGTGGAAGCCAGAGTGCTTGGTAAATGATCAACAGTTTTCAGAGAAAATCATTTGGAAACAGGTGAAAATCACAGTCACTTACCAAAACCCATCAAAAAGATTAACAGCCAGGAAGTTATGGAAAGAAAGTTCTTTTGCAAATTAACACTAAAGTCCTTTAGAGAGATTAGATATTTCAAAATTTCCTCCTTCAGGAATAAGCCTCTGACCTCTTGTGTTCGAATTCTGCACACTGATCCAAGAATGGACGGCTAGCCAGATGACGCGGAAGTCCCACTTCCCTCAAGATTGAGGAGATGAACTCAATGGCACGTGCACGGGCGCCCTGTGTGTGTGTGTGTGTGTGTGTGTGTACGCATGCATGCACTGAAAGACTTTTTCTTCCTCCTCCACCGCAATTGAGACACATTCCGACAGGCTGCAACCCCTCACTCTGACAGACGCCAAAGAAAATGGAAGTGGAAATTGTCTGCTCAGGCCTGCCTAACACAGGCTGGCTAACTAAATCTACATATGTATATCATCCACTTTTTTTTTAAATATTTATTTTTTAGTTGTAGGCAGACAGAATATCTTTATTTTATTTTTACGTGGTGCTGAGGATCGAACCCAGTGCCTCACGCGTGCTAGGTGAGCACGCTACCGCTGCGCCACAACCCCAGCCCTATCATCCACTTTTTTAAAAAAAATTTTTTTTCAGTTGTACATGGACACAATACCTTTATTTATTTTTTTAAATATTTTTTAGTTGTAGATGGACACCATATCTTTATTTTAGTTATTTTTATGTAGTGCTGAGAATTGAACCCAGTGCCTCACACACGCAAGGCAAACGCTCTGCCACTGAGCTGCAACCCCAGACCAATTATCACCTACTTTTTTTCCCTATAAGTTGAAACTGCTTCTGCAGGGCTGTTGGAGAGAAGCATTCTAGCTGCTTCTCCCCAATTTGATCAAACTGCATAGTTTGCTATTTATTTTTCCATCTGTCCTCTATTTCTTATGCAGGTGGGCTGCCAAATCCAGCCAGCTAGGATCCAGGCAGAGTCCTTGGGCTAGGCTGCTGATCACAACCCTGTCTCAAAATAAAAATAAAAAAGGCCTGGGATATAGGTTGTGGCTCAGTGGCAGAGTACTTGCCTAGCATATATGAGGCCCTGGGTTCAATTTCCTCTCCAATGCCCTAAAAGCTGTCAGAACACTAGTCCTTGGGCTAGCCTGGGCAGCCAGGTCCCTGTTGTCCTCACCTACCGCCCTGGTCCCTGAGCCCTGTTGGGAGGGGAAGCTAGAAGAGTTGAGGTCTGCAGTGGGTGGGACTGTGAGAGCAAGATAAGGATCAGAGGGACCACCACACCCAGGAACTGAAAACCATGTTGAAGGAACCTCCAGGCATTTGGTTGGCAAGGGGAACCAAGCAGTCCAGGCCATGACTGCGACCAAATGCTGATGTGAAACCCAGAAACCTGAGCTAAATTTAACCCTGCTGCCCAGTGGAGACTGCCTGACCTTTTTTTGTTTTGTTTTTTGTTTTGGCAGTGTTAGAGATGGAACCAAGATGTGCTTGACCACTGAATTATATCCTAGAACATTTTTTTTATTATTATTTTGAGACAGAATCTTTCTAAGTTGCTTAAAGCCTTGCTAAATTGCTGAGGGTCTAAATTGCTGAGGCTGACGTTGAAATTGGGATCCTCCTGTCTCAGCCTCCCAAGTCACTGGGATTATAGGTGTGCGCCACCGAGCCCTGTTTTCCTGACCCTTTCAAGAGAGATCTGAACAGTTGTGAGAAATGCCAGGCTGAGAGCCAGGCTCTACACCCTACTCGTCTGATAGGAATTAGCTGTTAAAGAGGCCAGTGCTTCTTGCTCCAAAGAGCTTTTATGAGCACCATTAGAGAAGGCAGGAAAGGATTCTGCCCATGGAGGATGGGGGAGTAGGGTCTCCCTTAGCACCATGCCCAGATCTCAGTACCCAGTGGGGCACTGTGGTCACCTTCCTCTTATCTTGGTTATCTTGGCCATCCTAGCCTGTGCCCTGGGTCCTCTCTGCCTGCCCCTTCTTCACTGTGCAGATGGTTTTGTCATGCCTGGCTCCTCGAACATCCTTCCTGCTCTCAGACCTATCCTGAGCCTGGAGCCTCCTTGTTGTGATGTTTTTCTAATTTGGTCTTAGAGTCTCTTGAGAGTGGCAGTCTCAACTTTTGGCCACTCTCCAGAAGAGCCCAGATCGCAGGAGAGCTGGGTGCAGGGGTGTGGACCAGGGAGGCACAGTAGGCAGCACAAGAAAGCATTTTATACTCACAGATCTGCGAAGTAAGAGGGCTGTCCCCGAGGGCCGGGAGAGTCCAGAGACCGTACCATGCTCGAGAGCTGCAGGAAGCATGCACGAGGATACGAGGGCCGAAGCCTTTGCTGGGGTCCAGGGTGTTACCCAAGCAGGTTTCCATGGGAATTTCTTTTTTTTTTTTTTTAATATTTTTTTAGTTGTAGATGGACACAATGTCTTTATTTTACTGCTTTGTATGTGGTGCTGAGGATCGAACCCAGGGCCTCACGCATGCGAGGCAAGCGCTCTACCGCTGAGCTACAATCCCAGCCCCTTCCATGGGAATTTCTAATTGGTGGATTTCCAGCAAGCAGCTAGGAGTTGCATGGAGTCATGGTGTGACCGACAGGTGGTCACCGTGGCCTATCAATATAGTCCATGCAGGGTGTGGGGCTGTCCTAGGGTGGCGGCCACCAAGAGGCAGTTATATAAGGTAGATATCTGGATCGACCACACCGAGGAACTAACTGGGAAGAGGCAGAGACCTGGGAACTGTATTGAGGGTGACTAAGCCTTGTTTTGGTTAAGCCAACCTAGATTCAAAATGAATGTGGAGGTGACAGGGAAATACAGGAAGCTACCCCCTCGTACTGTGTGCAGCTTACTGCTACTTATGGTCCTCAGCAAAGGTTTTCTTGGTTAGCTGAAGGACAGTGTGTCCCTGCTGAGGCTACTTCCAGTAGTTGGGGGGATAGGGGTGGTCTGTAGGCACGCTTGGGGGTTTGGGGGTAAACCAAGTGCAGGACAAGCATCTTCCCATATTTGGGGAGGTGTTGAGTGGGAGCTAGAAAGTGTGCTTTGGGAGTCTTCCATCGTTCCAGGCTGGGCCTGCTGCATTCCAGCCAGGTGTGTCTGGAGGCCTGGGCCCACTGGTTGGACTGCTCTCTGACAGCTAGTAGTCAGGGCATTGTTTCAGAAAGTCTCTGGGAAAGGAAAAAACAAAGACCACATGGCTGGCTGATGATTGGGAGCCTCACCATCCAGAGTGTGAAGTTATCCCAAACTCCCTGCCTCCTTCATCTCTCCTCCTGTCTTTGGAGGAGACCCCACTGGAGGATGAAGAAAAACCTAGCCTCCACCCAACATAGAGTTCCTATAGCAGGCCTCTACCCTTGGCTCGCATTCCTGCAGTGATGGGGAGCTCACTGCCCCCCAGAGACTATGTATGAAGTGATTAAAAGAAAGATAACAAGCCAGGCACGGTGGTGCATGCCTGTAATCCCTGTATTTAGGGAGGCTGAGACAGGAGAATCGGGAGTTCAAAGCCAGCCTCAGTAATGGCGAGGTGTTAAGCAACTCAGTGAGACCTTGTCTCTACATAAAAAACACAAAATAGGGCTGGGGATGTGGTCAGTGTTTGAGTACCCCTGAGTTCAATCCTGAGTACGGAAAAAAAAAAAAAGAAACATAACAGCTGAGCTGGGCGCGGTGGCACATGCCTGTAATCCCAGCACTTTGGGAGGCTGAGACAGGAGAATCATGAGTTCAAAGCCAGCCTCAGCAAGGTGAGGCACTAAGCAACTCAGTGAGACCCTGTCTCTACATAAAACACAATATAGGCCGGGGGATGTAGCTCAGTGGTCAAGTATGTGGCTCAGTGGTCAAGACTGAACTTTCCTGAGTTCAATCTCCAGTACCAAAAAAAAAGAAAGAAAGAAAGAAAAGAAAAGAAACATAATAGCTGGGCACAGGTGGTGCACCCCTGTAATTCCAGCAGCTCAGGAGGCTGAGACAGGAGGATCACAAGTTCACTTTTTTTTTTTTTTTTTGGAGGTGAGTGGGTATAGAGGATTGAAGTCAGGGGCACTTAACCACTGAGCCACATCCCCAGCCCTGTTTTGTATTTTATTTAAAGACAGGTCTCTCTGAGTTGCTTAGGGCTTCACTTTTGCTGAAGCTAGCTTCAAACTTGTGATCCTCACCAGGCATGGTGGCACACGCCTGTAATCCCAGCAGCTTGGGAGGCATAAGCAAGAGGATTGCAAGTTCAAAGCCAGCCTCAGCAATAGTGAGGCGGTAAGCAACACAGAGAGACCCTGTCTATAAAAACACAAAATAGAGCTGGGGATCTGGCTCAGTGGTTGAGTGCCCCTGAATTCAATCCCTGGTACCCAAATATATACATGTAAATATATATAAAATAAACAAATATACAGCTTTTGGAAACAGCTGAAAGGCAGTGTCCAGGGAGGCTGGAGAGACTTGATCATAAGCCAGAACTGGTGAGGCAGACATCACACCATTAGCCCTGCGGCCTTGACAGTTTCTGGGGTTGGGTCAGCTAATGGGATGTGTTCCAGGGAGGCCAGCTTCAGCTCAACAAGAAGGACTTCCTCTCTGAGAGCTAAGGGCCAGTGATCAAGCTTGTGGGGGAGCTAATGAGTTCCCTGTCCCTAGGGGAGTACAAGTAGAGAGTAGCCCACCTGGCAGGTGGAGGGCTTCTAAAAGCCCCCAGTGGAAGAGGGGCCTACTCTGGAAGCATGGCCAGGAAGGGTGTCTCTTCCCAAAATCCCAGTCGGTCTGTCTGAGAGGGCCGAGGGCTGGTGGGATGGGGAATGAGAGCCTGGGTATTCCCCACTCATCCCACCCTCAGGAACAGGCCCCTCCTCTGGGCATCAGCTGGCCCTTCGCTTCCTCCCCAACTCTGTTTCTATGTCAATCTGTCACTGACTCGACTTATTTTCACAGCCAGGTGCAGGCAGGACTCAAGTCTGCAGTGCCCACGTGGGGAGCCCCCACCCAGCAGCAGCCTGCAGCAGCCCTGCATCTCCTGAGCTCAGCCTCTTCAGAGCTGAGCCAAGCTTCTCTTGGGCTTTTTTGACCTAGATAACTGAGGGGTGTCCCTCCTCAGGACCCTGACTTGCTGCTGGGGTCAAGTATTTGGTGTCCAAAACATAGACCACCCCCCCAACCCTGCTTCACAACCAGGCCCAGGAAGAACAAGGCTGCTAATTCCCAGAGTGTTCCAACAGTGAATGCTGTTTATGCCACTGAGCAGGATAGGTGGTTGGGGACCAGCAGGGGGTCTTCCTGAGTGCTGGGATCCAGAGGTCTATCTACTGAGTGTGAAGCAGCAGAGACCTGTTTAAACGAGCTGCAGATCACACTTGCGGAACCCCAATCAGTCCCTGGGCCTCTTTTCTCCCTCTTCCTCCTGCCCGAAAGAGCCCAGGGAAGGTGGGTCTGAGCAGTCACCAAGAGAGAGCCCAGCCCTCACCCAGCAGATTTTCCTTCCCTCTTGTAGCCTCAGTTTCCCCACTTGAATCATCTTCATGAGCGTGTCTCATGTGAACTGAGGTGGAGAAGGCCTGAGAAAAGAGGAAGAGAGCTTGACCATCAGGTTTGACATCTCAGCTACCTGGCACTCAGACATCGGCCCCAGGGTGATAGGTTTTATTTATTCATTTGTTTATTTATTTTGCCGTACCAGGGATCAAACCCAGGGGTGCTCTATCACTGAGTAACCTCAGCCATTTACAATTTTTATTTTGAGACAGGGTTTTGCTAAATTGCACAAGCTGGCCTCAAACTTGCAATCCTCCTGTCTCAGTCTCCCAGGTCACTGGGATTACAGGCCTGCACCACCACAACTGGCTAAACAACAGAAATGTTAGGTCGGTTCAGGGTCCAGGATGTCCAATTAGGGGGACCGGTCAGGGCAGCTGTGGAACGGAGCGGCCAGCCAGATGCTGACGTCACCAGTAGAGGTGCCTCCTGTCAATCAGTGAGTTTTTCCCGACTTATCCAGGAAGGATTCTGGCCTTCTCTTCCTGCCCTCTAAGCCCTCCCCTTCCTGACTGGGCCTTTAAAAATTGTATCCCGGAACACGGGTGCCATTCTCCCATACACACTCTAATGGATGGGAGAGTTGAGTCCGAGAGCGTGTATTTCCAATAAAGCCTTGCCCAGCAGCTTTAATTCGCCTCCTTTTGGTCATCTGGCTTTACAAATGGTGCGCGAAAACCGGGAGGGTTTTTGAACCTCCCCCTGTACCGGGGTTGAGGCAAGCCCTCCAGACCGGGAGAATTCCTGAGCCGCTCTGTCCGTCTCCCCGCATCTGGATCCACAAAAGGGAGGTAGGCCCTCCCCCACCCGGTCTCCCCTGGCCTCTCAGCCTCCTTCCCGTCTGCTCCAGAGGCCTATCCGATAAGTCACACTTGTGCAATAGGTCTCTGTCCAAGGATGTTTGGATTGGGGAGACATTCCCAGTCCTCGTGTGAGCCACCTGCCGTCCAGGCCCCCCCCCGAGAGTTTCCAGGGACGCCTGAATTCCCTGCCTGGCCCTCCATTTTCCGGTGGAGGCGAACAGTTTTAGGGATGCCTTTTTCTGTTCCCGCCCACTTCCTGTGGGCGCTGACAGGTCACGGGAAATACCGACTCTTCTCCAGACCCCAAAACTCCTTCGGGCTGTCTGTATCACAATTTTGAGAAGCTAGGATTTGCTGAAGACCTACGCCGTGAGCGTCTGGTCCTCCTTTCCACTGTAGTCTGGCCTCAGTATGGCTTAGACAACGGATCAAAATGGCCTCCAGAGGGAAATTTTGACTTTCAAATCCTTACTGATTTGGCTAATTTTTGTCACTGGATGGGGAAATGGACAGAAATTCCTTTCATCAAGGCTTTGTTGGAAAGCGCGCTCTCATCGCTCCCTTCTTTCCCATATGTTCTGTCCTCTCAAGTTCTTCTCGCTAGGGAAAATCCCAAGCCCCCTTTCCCATTTGCTCTTCTGTACCTCCTTCCTCATTCTCTGATCTACACGTGTGGCTGCCATTATGTCCCGCTCCCTACCCAGACCCCGCCTCCCCTCGCTCTCAGCTCCAGCAGAGTATGGTGCCATTTTCCCGGGAGGTGGCGCCACCATAGCCCCAGTGCTGGAGGGCAGAGACTAGGTGTTGGGCGGAGCCCACCCATCCCAGGGTCCCTGCATCTCTCCCTTGCTTCCATGCACCACTCAGACGGGCTAGCACTGCTGCCACAGACCAAGAGACTTAAAGCCGAAAGGCCACAAGCTCTCTCTCGTTCAGCGTCTGTGAGCTATCAAGCCAACCACCCTGCATTTTTTTAGTTTACCGGCCGTGTCATTTTCTTCTAAGACTCTTGCTTTTCTTAAATTCTATGTTTTTTTGAGCTCATGACCTTAATCCTTCACATCTAGGATAATGTTTCCTTATCAGTCCTATTTTTATTCAACAATGGAATTTTTTTTAAAAAAATCTAACATTGTCTGCAGGCCTTTACTATTGCGCATGTGTGTGTGTGTGTGTGTATGTGTGTATACCACGTACATGGTATCAAAATTGGCACAGATAATGAGCGCTCATGAATTAAACCTAAAAAGATGGATCCAAATATTTTTAATTCACATGATTTAAAAGGTTCAATTTAAATTGAGTAAACACAAAGTTTTGTAGATTCCTATATGAAGTTTTAACGGTTTCTACTGTTGCCTAAGTTCAAAAAATTACAAGGATTGCTTTGGGATATGAACAGAAGGAATTAAAGATTCTAAATATGGTATTTATTGGAAGGAAAGAGAATATTTCTGGTCAAAAGATTTATGAATATGTTGACTATAATTAGTTTTATTATTTAAAACTTAATGTACTACTATAAAACAAAATCTGAGACATTGTTCTGCTTTTATCAAAATAATCTTCTTACATTTGTTAGGTTTTATCACTTGAAAAATTAACTCTTAAACAAATTAAGGTTTATACAACTGTAATTAAACAAAAAAGTTAGAATCTAAATTTTTCTTTGAGAACTAAACAATGTAATAACATCAATGTAATTATGGTTCTATTAGTTCTATTTGTATATTAAATGTGTTCATTTCTTTCAGGTGTATAAACTTTAAAGTAGAAAGTTTTAAAGAGCATTATATCAAGCTGATGTTCTCCAAACTGAACTTGTATGATATCGATTTATATCATTTAATGTTTTATAACTGAACCTATCATCAATAAGATAAGGCTTTAGTTTTTTTTTTTTTTACATCAGAGTAATCTTTTAAACAAATGGGGACCTAATCTATTTAATATTGTCCTAAGATTTTGCAAGGAGCCCTGTCTTACCTGAGATAGTTCTGTCTCCCAGCTTAAAGTAGGAGAGACTCCAGTTCATTTAAAGATATGTTCAAAGTATTGATTTTGTTGTAAAGATCATTAGGACCTCAAACAGGGATATAATATGTAACTCAGCCAAAATCTGAGAAAACTGTTACACAAACTAAATATGTTTTTACTGTTGTTGATTTTATTTTGTATTTTCCTTAAACTCTATGACTATTGCCTGTTAATGTTTTACACAGGTACTACTTCAAGAACAGACAACCCAATTTAATTTAAAATAAATAAGCCATCAACTACAGGACAGATAGACCTTAAAGTTAAAGCCTAGTACCCTTACTTTGAGACTGGTGAGATTGGCTTGCTGAGTGTTTAAGATCAAGACTTAAAAACTAAAATTAAATTAAAGGGCCAAGAGAACCAGTATTTGGCTCTTGCCCTCTGAGTCAGCCTGAATCCAAGGAATGAGGAAAGTTCTCTAAAGCGCTCTACACCTCTAGGCCACAGGACCTCCCGATCAGGGAGATTACTGAGACTATTAGAGAATTAAAGAGCTGATCAAATGCCATAGGATGGAGAGGAAGGTCAAAGAGAGAGGGAACCATCTCTCATGCTTCCCGGGGAAGCCACATGGTCAGCGCCAGACCTCGACCTATCCTAACGCAGATGGCACTAGCAGAGCTACTAAGCTGCTCTCAAGTTCCTCGAGGATGCCTGCCAGGAGACCAAAAGGTGACTCTTAACAAGAGGTAAGAACAAAAGTCAATTTGACTTGCTTCATCTTAAACACCTAGCAAAACAGCAAAACCAAGAACACAGCCATTCCTGGGCATTTAAAAATAGTTTGAAGATAGACATCTGTGACATTAAAAACCAAATACTATGTTTACATGCCTTGTCCTCTCCAGCCTTGTTATGGGGACAAATTCTCAACCCTTGTACTTCCTACATTTCAGACTGTTTCCTCTGTGTAGGTTTGAATCATAACTGTGATTCCCATTGATGTTCCTCAATTAACTGTACAGTGAGGTTGGATTACCATGACTTGTTACCACCTCCCTTTCTAGTACAAAATGGTCTCTCCTTGGCCCCCATTTGCTGCCTCTGGGCTGGGGCAGGAGGACTTCATTATGCGGTAACCGCCACTCGGAAACTTGAACAAATTTCATTACAGAACTGACCAGCCTTGGACTCCCATCACGCTGGACTCCCACCAAACTCAAAATTTCTCAGCAGCCCCCTTCTTTTTCTGCTAATCAGTAATATCTCCCAAGCCTCTGTTCCTACCCACAGGTGGTGCATCTACATTTAAGCAACATGACTGACAACTGCATCTGCCTCCCTGCTTGACCAACACCCAAGCCATCTCCCCCTCTCTGGTGCCCCCAATCCCGCAAGAAGTAGCCAGACTGAATCTGCTGTCCTATATCATCAAAAAGGCCGGGATGTTAGGTTGGTTCAGGGTCCAGGATGTCCAATTAGAGGGACCGGTCAGGGCAGCTGTGGAATGGAGCAGCCAGCCAGATGCTGACGTCACCAGTAGAGGTGCCTCCTGTCAATCAGTGGGTTTTTTGACTTATCCAGGAAGGATTCTGGCCTTCTCTTCCTGCCCTCTAAGCCCTCCCCTTCCTGACCGGGCCTTTTAAAATTGTCTGTACCCTGGAATACGGGCACCATTCTCCTGTACACACTCTGATGGACAGGAGAGTTTAGCCCAGAGCGTGTATTTCCAATAAAGCCTTGCCCAGCGGTTTTAATTCACCTCCTTTTGGTCATCTGGCTTTACAAGAAATTTATTGCTTACAATTCTGAGGGCTTGAGAGTCAAGATCAAGGCTCCAGGGGATTCAGTGGTGATTGCTTTCTGCTTCTAAGATGGTGCCTTGTTGCTCCACCCTCACGTAGCTGAAAAGAGCTCCTTCAAGCCCTTTTATATAAGGGCACTAATTCTACCTTGTGACCTAATGGCCTCCCAAAGGCCCTAACCATTACCCCAGGTGTCAGGGTTAGCTTTTAACACATGAACTTGGTAGTGTAACAGTGGTCCACTTTATTCTTTGAATATAGCCCTTGCTGCTTTACCACTGCAATTTAGTTTTAAAATGGACATATTTTTTTCTCTTCCTCTCTCCCTGCTCCTCCCTAATCTCAGAAAAAATAGGATTATCTTTCTTCCCCATTTTAGGCAGAGTTATCTGTCCTTGAAAACACACACACACACACACACACACACACACACACACACCCCATAGGAAGGAAGTAATCCAGACTTTGGGGATGGCTTCAGAAGATCTCAGAAATGACTATCTCCCAAATTAACAAGTGAATTACAACTCCAACAGAGAACACATGGAATGTAGCCTTTGAATCACCTCTTTAAAAGCCCCCTGTTCCTGCTGATGGGCAGAGTCACAGCCTTTAGGACAAGAGTCCCCTGTGTTTCTCCTGTGCTAGCAAAAGCAATAAACCATCTTTTTCCTTTTTCTCAAAGCTATGTTCTCATTATTGGACTGGCATTAGGAACAAGGACTGACCTTTTGGCAACAACAGCAGTTATGAAATATATTCATTTCATTTCATGGTCTTTGCTGTGTAATTGTAGAGGAAGGAAATATTTAAAAATGATCCACTGTTGGGCATGATGATACATATCTTTAATCCCAGCTACTTGGAAGGCTGAAGCAGGAGGGTCACAAATTTGAGGCCAGCCTGAACAGTTTAGCCAGACCTCATTTCAAAATTAAAGGACTAGTTCCATAGTAGAGCACTTGTCTAGCATGTTATGGAATCTTCAGTTCAAGCCCCAGTACCACAAATCATCATCATCATCATCATCATCATCATCATCCACTATGAGAGTCTAATATGCTAGGTCTGACACTTACATGTACAGCTCTGCAGAAAGGGACCCAGGTAGTTCTCCACCCTAGGAGACCTTTACCCCAAAGAAGGCTGAAGAGTAGTCAGCCTCCTTGGACAGAGGAATGGCCTGGCTGAACCTCCAGTCTTTTTTTTTTTTTTTTTTTTTAATATTTTTTTAGTTGTAGATGAACAGAATATCTTTATTTATTTATTTGTATGTGGTGCTGAGGATCGAACCCAGTGCCTTACACATGTGAGGCAGGCACTCTACCACTGAGCCACAATCCCAGCCCCTGAACCTCCAGTCTTGGGCTGCCCAGCTCAGCAGTGGTCCCTCATATCCCACTTCACATCCTTCGGATGAGGTCTTTTGGGGTGGCCACAGGGCACCAAATGGGAAGGGTGGAGCATGGGAGGACTCTAGTTTATCTCTGCCCAAGCTCTGATAAGAAGCAGAGGCCTCTAGTGCCCCATTTTGGTCAGGCAGGGTGGAATGGACAGTGGTTAGAAAACTGACAGGAGCACTCCAGCCTGATCTGAGGCTCTTTTCCTATTTGGCCCTCTCCCTGTAATTACAGAGGGATACAAATTATACCATTGTGGCATAGGGATTATTTTGAGCTGAAGACATTTGAGAATCAATAGTTGCAGGAAAAGGAGATTTTCTGAACTCCCCTTATCTGCCTAAAAGCAGAGCCTCCCAAAGGAATTCAGATGTCATAAATCTGCTCCCTAGGCTAGGGAGTTTCCCACCAAGGAAGATGGATTTCTGTCATGAGACCAAAGGAGTAATCTCAACAAGATAAGCAATCATCTAAACAGACGTTGTCACAAAACTATGTATCTCCTATCCTCCTGAGGGCCACTTATCTTTCCTAAAAGTCACTGGTTTTCCTTTAAGTGCTCTTTCTCCTCTTCTTCCCTTGTTGAGATGGTATATAAGCCCTAAATTATAACCATTTCACATGTTCTATGATCTGCTTCTGCAAATGCAAGAACTGAGGCATGTAGAGGTTAAGTCATTTGCCCAAGGCATGGAGAATAGGTGACTTGAGTTGGAAGTTGAGCTTTAAGCTCATACCCAGGACTTAAGCTATGCATTTGGGCTAGTGAACAAGTTCTGGTTGTCATAATGCTGGCACCACCTCTAGTCACTATGTAACCTTGGCCTCAGTTTCCCTGTCTTCAAAGAAGTTCTTCTCAGTTCTTTTTCTTGTTCTTTTTTTTTGGTTCCAGTGATTGAACTCAGAGGTACTCGACCACTGAGCCACATCCCCAGCCTTATTTTGTGTTTTATTTAGAGACAGGGTCTCACCCTATCTGTAGCTGGCATCTAGAGTGGGGACCATGTTTTCAGACTGAGTTCTTTAACTTGTGAGACCTGATGCTGATTCCAGGTAGACAGGGTCAGAATTTAATTGTTGGACTCCTACTTGGTGTGGGAGAATCATTATTAATAAAGTAGCTACAGAAAAAGGGGTAGGTATTGTCCTTGTCCATTTTAGCTGCTATAACCCAATACCTTAGACTCGTTTTTCTTTTTGCAGTGCTGAGAATGGAACCCAGGATTTTACTAAAGATAGAAATGAAGACCTCAGGCATGCTAAGCAAGTGCTCTGCCACTGAGCTCCATCCTCAGCCCTTTTTATTTTATTTTGTTGCCCAGGCTGGCCTTAAACTTGGTGATCCTCCTACCTCAGTCTCCTGAGCAGCTGGGAGTACAGGTATGCACCACTACTTCTGCACTCAACTTCTTTTTTATTTTATTTTATTTTTAGTTGTAGATGGACACAATATCTTTATTTAGGTGGTGCTGAAGATTGAACCCAGTGCCTCACATGTGCGAGGCAAGCGCTTTACCACTGAGCCACAACCTCAGCCCTCAACTTCTTTTATAAAGGTTTTAATCCTATCCAAGAGGGCTTTATCCTTATGATAAAATCACCTCCTAAAGGTCCAGCCTCTTAATACACTGCACTGGGGATCAGATTTCAACATATGAATTGAGGGGAACCAAATGTTACCAAAAGCTCTGTCCTTGTCCCTAATGCCAATTCAATAACAAGGACATGGTCTTGAGAAAAAGGAAAAAGATGGTTTATTGCTTTGCTAGCAATGGAGAAACAGAGGAGACTCCTGTCCCAAAGGCTGTGATTCTGTCTATCAGCAGGAACAGGGGGCTTTTAAAGAGGTGATTCAAAGGCTACATTCCATGTGTTCTCTGTTGGAGTTGTAATTCACTTGTTAATTTGGGAGATAGTCATTTCTGAGATCTTCTGAAGCTATTCCCCAAGTCTGGATTACTTCCTTCCTATGGTGTGTGTGTGTGTGTGTGTGTGTGTTTTCAAGGACAGATAACTCTGCCTAAAATGGGGAAGAAAGATAATCCTATTTTTTCTGAGATTAGGGAGGAGCAGGGAGAGAGGAAGAGAAAGAAACATGTCCATTTTAAAAATAAGTTGCAGCAGCCGGGCACAGTGGCACATGCCTCTAATCCCAGCACTTTGGGTGGCTGAGACAGGAGAATCAAAGCTAGTCTCAGCAATGGTGAGGCGCTAAGCAACTCAGTGAGACCCTGTCCCTAAATAAAACACAAAATAGGGCTGAGGATTGGCTCAGTGGTTAAGTACCCCTTAGTTCAATCCCTGGTACCAAAAAAGAAATAAATAAATTTACAAAATAAAAATAAGTTGCAGTGGCAGAGGGCTTACATTCAAAGGGCTTACATTCAAATGTAAGCAAGGGCTTACATTCAAAGAATTAAGTGGCCCACTGTTACACAAACATTCAGCAGGTCCCCACTGCAAAGTCTAAGAACTCTGAACTTTCCTACCTCATGGTACTTGCTCCCATATTAGGGTACAAGCTGTTCCTCAGAAACCCTAAGTTTTATCATAACCAGCATGTCTCTGGCAGGAGGCTCTGGGTGTCATAAAGAGAGTTTCAAACCAGATCTGATGAAGAACATTCTAGGCAGCCATCACCTATGGTTTCTGTAAAGAAACCAGGTGAAGAACATGCAAGAACAGAGCATGTAAAACATGCCCACTGTTTCTTCACCAGGGAAAGATGTGTGTGTGTCTCTCTTTTGGTACCAGGGATGGAACCTAGGGGCACTCAACCACTGAGCCACATCCCCCATCTTTTTTAATATTTTATTTAGAGACAGGTCTCCTTTAGTTGCTTAAGACCTTGCTAAGTTGCTGAGGTTGGCTTTAAACTTGTGATCCTCCTGACTCAGCCTCTTGAGCTGCTGGGATTACATGCATGCACCACCACACTGGGATCAGATAAGGTTTATCCATCTACTATAAAGTGGTTTGTGACCAGTGAGTGCATCAGTGCACACTTCAAGCCAAGGTTCCTAGGCCACTTCCTGTCTGCGAATGGGGATGCTCATCTGGAACTCCCCCTTCTGCAGTGGAGCAGTCCTGCCAGCCATGGTCTGGGCCCGGTCTCCTAGTAATGAGACTAGCATCTGGACAGACCTCAGGGGCACACAGAGTGGGCTAGAATTGAATCAACAGGCTGTTAGGTCTTCATGTCCTTTGCCCACAAGTCACCACCAACAGCCAGCCCAAAGTATCTGGACAGTCCTAAGAAATTGAACCCATACCACCCTGGCTGAGGGCCAGCATGGAATGAGAACAGTCCCTTCTAAATTCTTCTTATCAGGAAGTTGATGCCTGGGGCATCACGGTCATTCCCCTCAAGAGAACAAACAACTCTTGATAAGCAAAATGTTTAAGTCAAAAAGCTGTTCCTCTAAGTTTGCTGAAACTGGGTCAATATTTGGCTTCGATTCCCAGGACAAATATCAGCAGGGAGAAATCTTAGTGTGGGTGCTCTGTAGACCAATGAATGGGACCAATTATATGATATGTATATGGGTAATGAATTGGGTGTTTGAAAAAGTTTTCTTGTTTTTGGCAGTACTGAGGATTGAACCCAGAGGAGGCTCTGCCACTGAGCTATAGCCCTCTTTTTCATTTTGAGAGGGGAGTTTGCTAAGTTGCCCAGGCTGGCCTTGAACTTGTAATTCTCCCGCATTAGCCTCCTAGGTTGCTGGGATTACGGGCATGCACCACTGCTCCTGGCAATGTTGTATTGTTTGGTTTGACAAGTTTTTGCCAAGTTGCAATGCCATGCAATTACTTCCCTGTCCCATAACACTGCTACCCTTTGCTCTCAGGGTTGAGTGCACGTACCGCACAATGTCAGGTTGGAACAGGCAGTAGCTGTCCTGCCCTGGGCTAACAATGGTATGCAGTGTTCTGCGAGGTGAGTGGGGGAAGGTAAGCCTCTCTCCCACTCCTCTCCAGGAACCCAGTGCATCCTGGCTTGGAGGTTGAGACATGGGCTGGGAATTCAGGCTTATAGAAAGGGAAGATACCAGCTGGGCACGGTGGCGCAAACCTGTAATCCCAGCACTTAGGGAGGCTGAGACAGGAGAATCATGAGTTCAAAGCCAGCCTCAGCAATGGCGAGGCGCTAAGCAACTCAGTGAGACCCTGTCTCTACACAAAACACAAAATAGGGCTGGGGATGTGGCTCAGTGGTTGAGTGCCCCTGAGTTCAATCCCCAGTACCAAAAAAAAAAA
>PVHX01029094.1:0-17328 GCA_004024805.1 Geosciurus inauris
CTATATAGGTATACATGATAGCAGAATGCATTTTGATTCATTATACACAGATGGAGCACAATTTTTCATTTCTCTGGTTATATGTGATGTAGAATCATATCATATATGCAGTCATATATGAAGCTAGAGCTATGATGTCTATTTCATTCCATCATCTTTATTGTCCCCATGCCCCCTCACCTCTCCCTCCCCTTTGACCAAAGTTCCTCCATTCTTCCTGTGTCCTCTCCCCCATTATGGATCAGCATCCACTTATCAGAGAGAACATTCAGCATTTGTTTTTTGGGATTGGCTTACTTAGCTTAGCAGGATATTCTCCAACTCCATCCATTTACCTGCAAATGTCACAATTTTATTCTCTTTTATTGCTGAGTAATATTCCATTGTGTATATATACCACAGTTTCTTTATCCCTTCATGTATCAAAGGGCATCTAGGTTGGTTCCACAGTTTAGCTATTGTGAATTGAGCTGCTATAAACATTGAAGTGGTTGCATCACTGTAGTATGCTGTTTTTAAGTCTTCTGGGTATAGACCCAGGAGTGGGATAGCTGGGTCAAATGGTGGTTCCATTCCAAGTTTTCTAAGGAATCTCCATACTGCTTTCCAGATTGGTTGTACCAATTGGCAGTCCCACCAGCAATGTATGAGCATGCTTTTTCCCCCACAACCTCACCAAAACTTATTGTTGTTTTAATAGAAACAAGAAAAAGAGACAGCTAAGAGTTCCCCTAGTGTTGGAACAAAGTCTCAAAGACTTGACTCAAAGATTACCTGAATAAGGGTCTAAATTTAGTAGGATGAGACTGTGATGCAATTTATGCTTCAAGATATTGTACTAAACAATATAGCAATGGGTTGGAATTATTGGAGGCAGATGCATAACATTTTAAGGAAAGAGACAGTCAATAAGACACCTGCTAAAACACAATCTTCCCTGGGTGATAGTGCACCTGCCCAAGGCTGTGCACTGAGGAATATGAGAGGCTGCATACTATGGGGATAATAGACTTCACTGAAATAGTCCATCCAGGAAACTAAATAAATAAACAAAAACAAGAGAGAATAATGTTTCAGTATCTAGAATTCTCACAACATATTATCTAAAAGAATCCATTTTCAACAAAAATTAATGAGACAGGCAAAGCAACAAGAAAGTATGAACCATACATGAGAAAAAGCAGGTAACAGAAATTACCTTTGAAAGGGCACATATGTTGAACTTAGGAGACAAAGAATTCAAAATACTTATAAAGTATTCACAAATCTGAAGGAAACCATGCTTAAAGAAATAGCAATAGACCAACAGAGATTCAATCTTAAGGACAGAGAAAAAATAATTTAAAAATTTATTTGAAAAATGAATAGAACATCAGAGAAGTGTAGAACATCATTTAGAGCACCATCACACATGAAATTAAGGTACAAAAGGAGAATGAGGAGCAGAAAATATATTCCAAAAATAATAGCTGAAAACATCTCAAATTTGATGACAAACAAATAGAATTTCAGTCATCTCTGAATAGGATGAACTTAGAGGTCCTTCTTTGTTCTATTGTTATCAAATATATTTCACAGATTGGAAAACTTACTGGTAGGATGTCAACATCCCTCAAATTGATCTATGGGTTGAACATAATCCCTATCTAAATCTCACTTGACTTCTTTGCAGTAATTGACAAGATGATCCTAAAAATTCAGATGGAAATTCCAGGGATGCAGAATAGCCAAAACAACTTTGAAAGAGAAGAATTATGTTGTTGGACTTTTACTTCCCAATTTTAAAACTGAATTAAATGCCTACAACAATCAAAACTGTGATACTGGCATAAGGACAGACATAAAGTTCATTGTCATAGAATCAAGAATTCTAAAATAAACCATCATATGTTCAGATGATTTGTGATAACAGTGACAAGGTGACATGAGAAAAGAATAGTCTCTTCAATAAATAATGCTGGGACAATTGGATATCGACATGAAAAAGCACGAAATTGAACTCTTTCCTCATACTGTGGATAAAAATTAAATCATAAAACTAAATGAAAGAGGAGAAATTATTATATTAAACACATAATAGTGTTATTGCATTGGTTAGAATTCTCCAGAGAAACAGAACCGATAGAATATACATAGTTCTGAGGGGACGTAATAGATTGGCTTGTATGGTTAAAGGCTGAATAGTCCCACAACAACTGTCTGCAGGCTGGGGAGCCAGGGAAAACAGTACTTGCTCAGTCCAAGAAGCTGAAAGTCTCAGAATAAAAGATCAACAATGCAGCCCTCCTGCAATGTCAAAGGGCTGAAAGCCCCCTAGAGAGCCATTGGTACAAACCTGCATTCACAAGCTGAAGACCCTGGACTTTGATATGCACAGGTGACAGCAACAGAAAAATACAGCTGCTCAAGAAGGGTTCAACACAAATGAGAGCCAACTTCCGCCTTGCCCCTTTTAGTTCTGTCTAGGCCCACAGCCTATTGAGTAGTGCCATCCACTTTCAGACCAGATTTTCCCAACTTGCTGATCTACATGCCTGTCTTCTCTGGAAAAACCATCACAGACAACACCTAGAAGTAAGCTTTACCAATTTTCTAGGCATCACTCAATATTGTCATGTCAACAAACAAAATTATCTATTACAACTGCAAAACACTGTATTAGTCTGCCATAGCAGAATCCCACAGAATAAGTGGCATAAGCAACAAAAATTTATTTTGTCAGTTTTGGAGGTTCAAAGTCCAAGATCAGGGCTGAGGCTGTAGCTCAGTGGTGGAGCGCTTGCCTTGCATGCGTGAGTCACTGGGTTCGATCCTCAGCACCACATAAAAATAAATAAATAAAATAAAGATATTGCATCCATCTATAGCTAAAAAAAATATTTAAAAAAAAGTCCAAGATCAAGGAGATGCCAGGGTTGATTTCCAGTAAGACCTTTCTTCTTGGCTTGCAGATGGCTGCCTTCTCACTGTGTCCTCACACGGCCTTTTCTCTCAGTCTAGTTCCCATACTGGGGATTGAACCCAGTGGTGCTCTACCACTGAGCTACATCTCCAGTCCTTTTATGTTTTTATTTTGAGACACAGTCTCACAAATTTGCTGAGGCTGGCCTCAAACTTGCAATCCTTCTGTCTCAACTCCTGAGTTGCTGGGATTATGCGCCACCACATACCTTTTTCTGTATGAGCATTCCTGGTGTCTCTTCCTCTTTTTATAAGGATACAGGTCTTAATGGTTTAGGACGATAACCTAATGGCCATATTTATCTCTTCAATAACCTACTTTAAGGCCCTACCTCCAAATACAGTCACATTGTCAGTTAGGGCTTCAATATATGATTGGGCGGGTAACAATTCAGTCCATAATAAACACTTAAGGGAAAATATAGGAGTAAATCTTTCTGATCTTGAGTTAGGCAAAGTCCTCATAGATATGACAACAAAATCATAAATAACTAAAAAACCAGTTGATCAATTGGGATTTGTCAAAATTAAGAACTTTTGTGCTTCAAAGGACTCCTAGAAGAAAGTAAAAAATATGGGCTGGGGATATAGCTCAGTTGGTAAGAGTGCTTGCCTCTCATGCACAAGGCCCTAGGTTCCACATGACAGGAGAAAATATAAATCATATATCTGATAAGGTACTTGTATCTAGAAGAAAGAACTTTGACAACTATTAAAAAGATTAATAACCTAATTAAAAATGGCCAAAGGATTTGAATTGACATTCCTCCAAAGAAGATGTTCAAATGACCAATAAATACAGGAAAAGACACTGAACATCATTAGTTAGTAGAAAAATGCAGATCCATACCACAATGAGATACAACTTCACACCCACTAGAATGACTGTGGTCAAAAAAAGCATATAATAAGTGTTTCTGGGGATATGGAGAAATAGGAACCCTTACACACTGCTGACAGAATGTACAATGGTATAGCCCCTTTGGAAAACAATCTTATAGTTGCTCAAAAGGTTAAAGAGAGTTACCATATGATCCAATAGTTTTGCTCCTAAGTACATGGATACCAAGAGAAATTAAAACTTAAGGGCTGGGGATGTAGCACAGTGGTAGTTCTTGCCTAGCATGCTCGAGGCCCTGGGTTCAATCCCTAGTCGTGGATAAAAAGAAAAAATAAAACATATTTTCATGGAAAACATTTATACATGAATATTTATAACAACATTATTTATTATAGCCAATAAGTAGAAACATTCCAAATGCCTATGAGCTAAAGATTGGATAAATAAATTGTGAGTCATCTACACAACAGAATAGTTTTGGCAATACAAAATAAAGTACTGATACATGCCAAAACAGATGAACCTTGAAACCATCTTGCTCAATGAAAGAACCCAGACTAAAAAGACCACACAACACATGTTTTCATTTACATAAGTGCTCAATGAGGCAAATCTACAGAATATGAAAGTAGATTAGTGACTACTTAGGCTATGGGGCAAGTATTGAAGGGAAATTGGAAATAACTGCTAAGGGGTAGAGGGTTCCTTTTTGGGGTGATGAAAATGTTCTAAAATTAATTGAGATGGTTTGCACAACTGTGCATACACGAAATTCATTAAATTTTATACACTTTGGATAAATTTTATGGTATGTGAATTATTTCTCAAGGTTGATTTTTTGTTTGTTTTGTTTTGGTTTTGTTGTGGGTTTTTGTTGTTGTTGTTTTGTACCAGGGGTTGAACTCAAGGGCACTTTACCACTGACCTACATCCCCAGTCCTTTTTATTTTAATTTTGAGACAAGGTCCACTGAGTTACTTAGAGCCTCACTAAATTGCTGAGGCTGGCTCTGAACTTGTGATTCTCCTGCATCGGGCTCCAGAGTCACTGGATTTATAGGCATGCACCACTGCAACCAGCCTCAAGCTGTTTTTAAAAATGAAGAAGAGGGTGGGCACAGTAGTGCACAGCTGTATCTCAGCTTCTTAGAAGGCTGAGGCAGGATTATCACAAGTTTGAGGCCAGCCTGGGCAATTTAGTGAGACTCTGTCTCAAAAGAGAAAAAGGACTGGGAATATATCTCAGTGATTGAGTTCTTGCCTAGCATGCAAGAGGCCCTGGGTCTAATCCTCAGTACTGGAAAAAATGAAGGAGAAAAAGACTTAATGTTAGACAGGTAAGTGCAAGTCAATCTAAGTTGAATAGATTTAAGTTTAATCCATAGAATAAACCCCCATTCTGGCTTGCTTTAGAATGCTTTATGTAGCACTGTCACCCTTGGCCCAATCTAGCCCTACCTCAGTTAATGTGTACTTACCTCTGCACTCCAGATTCAAAAAGTTGTGCCTTAGCTCTACAGAAGGGACAGGATAAAATCCAAAGGGCCTGTGCTTAGGATCTTGTTTCAAGAGATTGGTCCTTTTCCTTGATTAACAGAATTGTGTAATACACTTTTGAACATCTACTGTTCAGTGCTCTTTAATACTATTCACCATATTGTGTGAGAAATGTTTAGGAATGCTAAAATATAGTTCTTTTCTTAAAATTCAGGTAGAGTAAAATTTAAGTTCTTAATAGCAAGAAAAAGTAAAGCTTTATAAAGTACAATAGAAGGGAATCAATGATGGAATCACAGAGGAGATATCAGGCTTGAACCGAGGCTTGAAAATACAGTATGGTTTTGAGATGTGAAAAGGAGAGAAAGGCTATTTAATCAGAGAATATCATGAGCAGAGGGACATATGGAAGAAATGTGTGGATTTTATGCAGTATAGTGATTAGTTAGCTGTGATACACTCTAAGAGATGGACAAGATCTGTTTCACATCTGCCTTCTTATAGTCTCTGTTCAATCATGTTGGTATATGAAAAATGACAAGATGAAGTTGTGAAGCTGATGTTCAATGCCACTATCTGTCTTTTCCTTTTACCCTTCTATTCAATAAGTTAAGGTCATTACTGCTACAAAGAAAGATGTTTGCTGCTGCATCTACCCTGTACTGTGGTTGCTATATTGACAGAACCATGGATCAGGGGAAATTTGTATTCTGATGATACTAATCATATATCCTTTTTAGTTCTAAAGTTACATAGCTCTGATTTAAAATATCTGTCAAAAGATCAAATATTCAGATACAAAAGAAATGTGAAACCATAAAATTACCAGAAATATTCATAGGATAACATTATTTTATAAATGTTTCTGAAAAGGAAAATATATTACAGAGTAAGCATCTCTAATGTGAAAATTCAAAATCTAATATGCTCCCCAAATCCAACACTTTTTGAGTGTCAACATAGTGCAACTAATAGAAAAGTCCACACTTAACCTCATGTGACAGATAGGTGGCAATCAAAATGTAGGCATGCTTAATGTTGTACAAAATTACCTGCAGGCTCTCTATATAAGTTACATGAAACAAATATGAAAGGTATATATGAAACAAATTAATTTTATGTTCAAACTTGTGTCCCATCCCTGATATATTTCAGTATGTATATGCAAATATTCCAAAATATGAACCTGAAACACTTCTGGTCCCAAATATTTCAGGTAAAGTGATACTTAACCTAAAAACAGTCAAAATTCAAACAAACTAGAAAAATATTTGGAACATATGTGATGGGGAAAACACCAGTTTCCTTAATATTCATTAAACTATCAATAACAGAAACAAAAAAGAAAAGAAACTGTAGAACTGTGTTAAGCTGTATATATTATTAATATCAGAAGGACCAGTTATTCAATAGAATTCCATGAAAGACATGCCCAAATAGTTCTTAGGAAAAGAAATATGGATGGCTTATACTAAAAGACTCATAATCTTACTCAGAATAAAAGAACTGCAAATTAAACTAAAGGAATATTCTATTTTGTATTTTTTAGATTAGGGCAAAGATCAAAAACTTTTATTAAGGCCTGGGATGGCAAGGATTTATGAAAACAAGCAGTCAGTGTTGGGTGGTATATAAGCTGTTGAACTTCTTTGCAGAATAACTTGGTAATTACTATCAAAATTTAAAATGCATAGTGAAATATTTAGAGGTAAGTGTACTGATATGTGCTACTTACTCTGAAGTGTATCAAAATAAAATGGATAGATATGCGATGAACAAAGTATAGTAAAATGTTAGGAGTCCTGGTGGTAGACAGACAGATGTTCTCTGTAAAATTCTTTCATTGTTTTTGTTTGAAATAAATAGAAATTATGTGTCATAAAATGTTGGAAAAATAATATGTATAATGTTTTTCACTCAGCAGTACTACTCAGAATTTACCCTGATACACTACACATATGTGTAAAGAGATATGCAGTTGTCCCTTGCTATCCTCAGGAGATTGGTTCCAAGACCCCCCACATACACTCATCACTTATATAAATGTTTTAGTATTTACATATAACCTATCACATTCTCCTGTATATTGTAAGTAATCTCTAGAATATTTATAATATCTAGTACAATGTAAATCCTATGTAAATAGTTGTTATACTATACTGTAAAATAAATAAGGACAAAAATTTATATATCTATTCAGTACATGTGCATTTTCTTTCAGAATATTTTCCATCCAAGGATGGTTGAATCCATCAATGTGGAACCCACAGATAGGGAGGGCCTTCCATATACACAGATATTAATTGCAGCATTGATTTTAATGAGGAAAGAGTAGATGCAACCTGATGACTTTCAATAGGAAACTGGATACATGAGTAACCATTCAGTGCAATATTATGTAACCATTAAAATAAATGAGATAGATATATTTGGAAGTATCTCCAAGTTATATGAGAAAAAAGCAAAGTGCAATACAGTATAGTACCCTTTAGGTAATGTTAGTTTGTGCATGATAATATCACTGAAAGGACACTGAGGAAACTGTCAAGATTGCTTTCCTGTAGAGATTTGGCAGGGATGGGGTGATGTGGTAGGAGGAAGACACTTTGTATATATTTTGGTATACTTTGAATTTTTTTCATGAAAGAGTATTACTAAGTGCTGACTTATAAAGTGTGTGTTTATTCTAAGAATTGGTTCTAGCTGGAATGAGTTTTATCCAGGACATTTAGAGTAGAGTTCATTTTGGAGCTGATGTTAAGAAATATTTGAGCCTTGCTTGGTGGCACACACCTGTAATCCCAGCTACTCTGGAAGCTGAGGCAAGAGGATCAAAAGTTTGGGGCCAGACTAGAAAACTTAGCCAGACCCTGTCTCAAAAAAGGAAAAGTTTTATTAGTGCTTTATAGTTATACATATTATCAGGGTTCATACAAGCATGGAATATAATTTCCTCCACTCCGGTCCTCAGTACTTCCCCTTTCCCTTCCCTCCTCCCTCCTTCTGGTGCACTTCCTCTGCTCTACTGGTCTTTTATTTTTTTTAAAGGGCCGGCCATGTAGCTCAGTAGTATAGCACTTGCCTACCATGCACAATGCTCTTGATTCAATTTCTAGTATCTGCGCCCCCCCAAAAAAGAAAAAGGAGAATGAAAAATTTGACAACCATTTTACATCATGCTTCTAAGAATGTCAAAGCAATTTTTTTCCATTCCCAAGTGCACTCCCCCTTTGTGGCACCAGGGATTGAACTCAGAGGTACATAACCACTGAGCCACATCCCCAGCGCTATTTATTTTATTTTATTTTTTATTTTGAGACAGGGTCTTGCTAAATTGCTCAGGGCCTCAATAAGTTGCTTAGGCTAGCTTTGAACTTGCGATTCTCCTGCCCCAGCCTCCCAAGTAACTGGGATTGTAGGTGTGCACCACCATGCCGAGCTCCCAAGCCCTTTTAAAAATGTATTTTTCTCCTAGACCTACTCACTGTAGATACACCCAGTGCTCAGAAAACTGAAAATTCAATTCTGAACTTTCTTTTGGTATAACATGACACAGCTGGCACATATAATCATTTCCATTGAACCAACCTATCTTTGTTACAAATGTGAATATAAAATCCTTGTTTAAATAGAATAGTTTTCAACAGGAAAATATGAGAAGCTTAAACATTCAGCATCTACAACTAGCATGATTTTCACATCTTCTTCCTGTTTATTTAAAGACCAGAAAGGAAAAACAAGCTTCCTAATTCTTCAACTGTGACATAATTATTTAGTCTAAATAGAGCTTTAGACAATATGCATACAGTAATATTTTTGTTACAAATGAGGTATTTAAAAGTTGATTTTTTATTTTATTTTATTTTTTAAATAATTTTTTTAATTGTTGATGGATCTTTATTTTATTCATTTGTTGTTTGTATGTGGTGCTGAGGATCGAACCCAGTGCTTCACGCATGCTAGGCAAACGCTTTACCACTGAGCTACAGCCCCAGCCCCTGTTTATTTTAAATATATAAACATTTTCAGCACTCGAGATTTAATAATTTTCTATAAAATTTTATGAAGTATATCCTCCCATTTTCTACCTTATTTAACATGACTTTTCTTTCATACACAGCTTTTTAAATTACATGAGCACTACCTATTTATTATAGAATACTGTAAAATTACAAAGATGTCCAAACAAGAAGAAAATAAAGCTACTTTTAATCTTGACACCAAAGAAAACTACTATTAACATCTTTCCGGTTTTTATTTTTTTTAGTTTTGTTTTGGTGCTGAAATGGAGAAGAAAAAGATTTTTTAAACAAAAAAAAAAGGATTATATTTTTCATATTAGGAGGTAGTATAGCATCTTTGTTAGGAACTCAATCTCAGTTGTACAGTGAACTGAGTCAATGTTCCACTATTTATTAGTTATGTGAAATATTTAATCATGCTAAACTTCATGGAGAAAATAGAGGTACCCATTCATTAGTGTTGCTATAAAAATTAAATGGATAATTCATACAAACATTACATATATAGGCTATAATTGTTTTTGTGCAGCTTACATTTAGGAATAACTGTAATTTTTACTCAAAATACAGCTTGAAGTTCTTAATATGATCATTTTATCCACTTTATGTTTTGCTTAGTATTTATACTCCTTCACACTCTTTTTTTTTGAAATAATTGTCTTTATTGTTTTATATATTTAAGTACATTATAAGTTATGTATCATTCTTGATACCTGGAGTATCAAGAATCTGAGAGTTTCTATAAAAACCTACAAATAATAGTTAAAATGTTTCCTGATAAAATATACTCACATTTCAGCCAGGCGCGGTGGCACATGCCTGTAATCCCAGCACTTAGGGAGGCTGAGACAGGAGAATCGCGAGTTCAAAGCCAGCCTCAGCAAGGGCGAGGTGCTAAGCAACTCAGTGAGACCCTGTCTCTACATAAAACACAAAATAGGGCTGGGGATGTGGCTCAGTGGTTGAGTGCCCCTGAGTTCAATCCCTGGTACAAAATATATATATGCACTCACATCTCACTTAGTTGGAGACTAGCCTAGAATTGATTTGTGATTGGGTTTTTATGGTTACAAATCAAAATGTCTTCCAGTTTTCCTAAGAGTGGATTACCTGGGAGTGGTGAGCACTTCACCCGTATGGCTGCCTATCAAGCTTGTAGTGCTAATTAACTAGCTGTATATCATTTTCCCCTTTTTCCTTAGGACTCCATATCATCCACAGCCTAGATGAAGTCAATTTCATACAGAACCTTGTGTTTTACATTGAAGCTGCATATAAAACTGCTGTAAGTAGCTCATTTTGGAGTGGGTTTTAAACACATGATGGTTTTGTTTTTAAAATACTAGACAATCCATCCCTCTCTTAATGTTGTCCCTCTATAAAGACTTGTGGCAGAAATTGCATTTATTCTCTTTAAAGAGGGTATAGATCTTATACTTTCAATGTTTGTAAATCTGGGGCTAAACTGTGGTCTTATTTTAATAGTTTAAAGTCATAAATGGAAGCAAGATGGCTAGGGAGAATTACGCACCAGTTAGCTAGGTAGAAATAAAATTTGGTCATGTGTTTAATGTTATCTGTAAGTATAAATTTAGCACTTATTATACAAAAAGGTTTTTTCCTTACAACTACCACATGAGGTAAGTTCATATTTTTCATCATATACAACATATTCTCTGTATAAATGTTGTATAGACACTATACAGGAATGTGGGGGGTTTTCCTCCTTCAGTCTAACATAAACAATTTGTTGTCGTTGTTGTTGTTTATTGAGGCTTTATTTATAATCTCCCAAACTGGAAATAATCTAATTGTCCATCAACAGATAAGTAGAGAAACAAATTGCAGTATGCCCGTAAAATGGAATGTTCAGCAATAAAAAGGAATGAACTATGACGTTCATGAGCAACATGATGTGAATCTTAATAACATTATGCTTAGGGAGAGAAGTTGGACAAAAAATGTATATACTGTATGATTACACTAATAATAATTCTAGAAATTTATAGTGACATAAAGCAGATGTGTAGTTGCCTCATGGCAAGGGCAGAGAGAAAGATGAATTACAAGGGGTGAAGAGACTCGAGGAGGGCTGGGGTTGTGGCACAGTGGTTGTGCACTTGCCCAGCACATCCTCAGCACATTAAAAAATGAATAAAATAAAGTCATTGTGTTCATCTAAAACTAAAAAAAATTTTTTTTAAAAAGAGAGTAGGGGATTTTGCAAATGATCATTTTTATGATGGTACTTTCATATATTTAAACATAGGATAAAACCGAATTTTACAGTTTTAAGTGTGTAGCTTTTTTGTGTAGCAATTATACCTCAAAAAGGATGCATAAACTTATTAGTATTTGAAGCATGCATAAATGTAATTGTTCTAGGACTGTGCTGAAGACACTGCCAGTCATTTTCTGACTGCCTCTTTGCTGTTCAGTTTCTTACTAACCACCCTCCTCCCTTGTGGCCAACACATGTGTTTTCTTTTTAGGGGCCGGAGTTCAAACCCAGGGCTTCACCCATGCTAGGCAAGTGTTCTGCCACTGAGCTATACCCCCAACCACCACATCATTTTTAAAAAAATTTTGTTAATTGTCTCATTATCTTTCTAAGAGATTTAATTAAAAATAAATGTGTTTATAATTTCTGGCACTCTTTATTCCTTCATGTGCATTCAGATTTCAAAGTGATATCATTCCTTTTGCCTAAAGAATTTCTTTTAACATTTCTTGGATCTGGTGGTGATGAATTATTTCAGCTTTTATGTGCCTTTATTTCCACTTCACTTTTGACAGATATTATTACTAGGTATAGAATTTTCTGTTGACAGGTGTCTTTGTCTTTCAGTACTGAAAAAATTTTGCTTCTTTATCTTCTTGCTTGTATTGTTTCTCATGAGGAATTTTTTATCCTTATATTGTTTGCTCTCTACATAATGAACCTTCCTCCACTCCTGCTGCTTTTTAAGAGTTTTTTCTTCATGTATAAATATATAATAATACATAATATATAATTATAATGCACCAGTAAAAAAGATCTAAAAATTAGCATTTCTTCTTATTGCTGACATTAAACATTCTGATTATGGTATTCCTTCCTTTAGTTTTCTTTATATTTCTTGTGATTATGGTTCAGTTCAGCTTCATGAATCTGTGGATATATAATTTTCACCAAAATTTTTCAGCAAATATTTCTTATTTCCCCCCTTTATACAGGCTCCAGTTACACCTGTATTAGACCGTATGATGTTGTCCCATAGCTCACTGATGCACTGTTTAATTTTTAAATTCTTTTTTGCTTTCTGTTTCTCACTTTGGATAGTTTCTATCACTGTTTCTTAACTTCACTAATCTTTTCATTTACAATGTCTAATTTGTCGTGAATTCAATCCAATGTATTTTTCAACTTAAAAAGTTTCATTTCTAGAAGTTCATTTTGGTCCTTTATATATTTTCCACATCTACTTAACTCTTTAAACTTATGGAATACAATTATACTAAATATTTCAATGTCTTTGTCTAAGAATTCTAAAGTCTGTCCTTTCCAGGTTGATTTAAATTGATGACATTTCTCATTAATTGGTTATATTTTCCTGCTTCTTTGCTTGCCTAGTAATTTTTAATTGGATGCCAGATATCATGTGTCTTACCTTGGTGCATCCTGGATGTTTTTGTATTTCTATAAATACTCTTGATCTTTATTCTGGGATCTACTTAAGTTAGTTGGAAATAATTTGATCCTCTATTTCTTTAAAGGTGTGATGTGGGTCAAGAGTCATGTTCAGTCTAAGACTAATTATTACCCACTACTTAAGCCAGAACCTTGAATACTGTACTCATTACCACCACAAAATGGTTGCAACAAGCACCATTTCTGGTCCTGTTTGAGCACCAGGTATTTTTACCTCTAATTCTTTTGGTGGCTCTTTCCCCAACCTCAAGTAGTTTTCTTGTGTATGTATATTGGCCATTTTTCTGCTGAATATTTTGGGGGAGGTGGTTTGCAGAATTCTGAGGTTCTGTATCTGTGTAGCTCTTTCTCTCTCTTTTCCATTACTTGGTCCTAAAAACTGTATCTACCTTGGTCTCTGTACTCTGAGCTACATTTACTCAACTTAGGGAATCTGCCAAGCTCTGCTTTTTTTTCTCTCTGTACTGTGGTCTGGAGATGCTTACAAACAGTAGTCTGGAGCAATCATAGGACTTGTCCTGTTTATTATTACCTCTCAGGAATCACTGCCCCTCGTTGCAAGAACTTCATCACATTGAAAACCATTGTCTTGGGCTTGGAATATAGAGCTCAGTGGTAGAGTGTTTGCATAGCATGAATGAGGCCCTAGGTTCAATTCCTAGCACCACAAAAAATAAGAAGGAGGAGAAGGAGAAGAAGAGGAGAAAGAGAATCACTGTATGATAAATAGTCCAGTTTTTTTTTTAAGAAAATGTTTCTGGTAGGAGGGTGAATCTGGAATCTCTTCCTCTATATTTTCCAGAAATGGAAGTCTAATATAGACATTTTAATGGAATAAGACAGTATTTGTCAGCAGATCACTATGCCTTCTGAGGGTAGACAGGATCTTATACCTCTGATATAATGTACTAAGAAGGACACAGCATCATATCTGCAATGCATATTCCTGCCAAAAATGTATAACCTCAATCTAGTTAAGAGGAAACATCATTCCCAAATAAGGGAAATGTATAAAGTATCTTATTACTAATCTTCAAAAAGTGTCAAGGTCATGAAAGACAAGACTAGAAGAAACATGACTGATTGGAAGAGACTAAGGACACATGACAAATGTGACGAGGAATTCTGGATTAGATTATGGAATGTCAAAAAGGCTATTAGTGAGAAACTGATAAAATCCACAGTTTGGTTAATAGTATTGTACTGATGTTAATTTCTTAGTTTTGACAATTGTACTATAGTTATGTTAGATGTTAAAATTAGAAAAGCCAAGTGAAAGGCATGTGGGAACTCACTGTACTATTTTTTGCAACTTCTGTAAGTCTGAAGTTGTTTCAAAGTAAGAGTTTTAAAAGTAATTTTGAATATTATTTATATTATCAAGGGGACATATAGAGCTATGATTAAGAATAGGCTTTGAGTAAGATTACTTAAACCCTAATCCTGGCTCTGTCACTCATTAGCTCTGTGAACTTGGGTGAGTCACTTAACCTCTCTTTGCACCTCAGTTTCATCATCTAAAAAATATAAGGATTAAGGAAGGTAATATATAACATGCATTAGTTAGTGCATGGTACATTATCAGTGCCAATAGAGGGTAAAATTAAATTGGATGTTTAAAATAAAGTACTGGGCTCCATCTCCTAGATCCCCTGGGTGCCTACTATGGGGAAAATTTTTTGAGAAGTATCTATGCAGATGGATTGAGATAGTTCTTAGCCCTCATGATTGACTGTTATGAAGTCTGCCAACTTTTTGTAGGCCTCAATAGAATTTAAAGATATTGGGAAAGTAGCTACTAGAGCCACCAACTTAATAAGCATTGTAGGTATACATATGCATGGCAGATTAGTTACTATTAATGGTTTTTATTCAAGGATTGTGCATCTAGTGAGTGTTAAGTAGTTATGACTTGCTAATGGTGTATTGGTTATTGTTATGCCAGGACTTCGGGATATGGGAACGTGGAGACAAGACCAACCAAGGGATCTCAGAATTGAATGCCAGTTCAGTTGGAATGGCAAAGGTAATTTTCCTTTCTTGTTTATACTAAGTATGAGGTGAGGAAGTCTGGTGTACCTTTGCCATACACAAAAGCTTAATGAGTATGTGGGCCATCATCAGACTAATTATTCTTTAAATCACAGACAAAATTCAGATTCTCCCATGGAACTATGGGTATGAAGATATAATTTTCACAATCTCCAGATTTGATATCCAACTGTTTTTATGATATGTCTCTACTTAAATGTCTCACAAGGATTTCAAAGAACACATTTGAAACTAAACCCATTATCTCTGCCATTACAAAAACAAAAGGAAATTTTTGTCTTCCATAGAGCAGTTGACCAAGCTTGATATCAGAGAACCATCTCTCAATTCTCCTTCCCCTTACTCTCCTCTGTCCCCTATGTCATCATCATCATCACCACCACCACCACCACCACCACTTTCTACTTAGCTCTGTCTTTTCATCCTATTAGCTTTTATTTTCTCTGAAATTAGCAAGAGTGAATAAAATAGGATAGCAGGAATATTATTAAATATATTCATTATGATAAATATACACAATTTAATTTTCCCTACTAAAAGGCAAAGACACAGATTGATTTTTACAATTTTATATATATATTAGTTGTAGATGAACACAATACCTTTATTTTATTTATTTGTTTTTCAATGTGTTGCTGAGGATCGAATCCAGTGCCTCACACATGCTATGTAAGTGCTCTACCACTGAGACACAACCCCAGTCCCCACAGATTGATTTTAAAAAAGAAAAAAAAGAAATCCAATCTGTACTGCCTAAATAACAAAAGTGATACAGAAAAATTAAAGACAAAAAGATAAGCAAAGTCTGAAATACATGAAAAAGATCAGGGGAGCTGGGCATGATGATGCATGCCTGTAATCCCAGTAACTCAGGAGGCTGAGGCAGGAGGATCACAACTTTGAGGCCAGCTTCAGCAATTAAGTGAGACCCTAAGCAACTTAGTGAGAACTCCCTCTCAAAACAAAAAAAAGGGCTGGGGATATAGCATAGTTGTAAAACACCACTGGGTTCAATCCCCAGTATACAAAAGAAGGAAGGAAGCAAGGAGAGAAGGAAAGAAAGATGGAAGAAAGGAAGGAAGGAAGGAAGAACAGAGTTGACTATATATGAATATCAAATGAAATAGAGTTCAAAGCAAAAATATTACATTGGATAAAGAACACAAATAGGATTGTGATAGACTTTTTAGAAACTTTTTTTATTAGATGTTGATGGATCTTTATTGTATTCATTTATTTATATGTGGTGCTGAGGATTGAACTCAGTGCCTCACACATGCTAGGCAAGTGCTCTACCACTGAGCCACAGCCCTAGCCCCTCATGATAGACTTTTAAGAGGCACAACCTATAATGAGAAAATCTGGTCTGAAATATAGTTCCAATTAATACAGAGTAAATATATTAGATATACAAGGCAAACAGAAACAATTATAAGGTAGTAATTGAACAAAAACCATTGTCAGGCTATGATACAGGCAATAAACCAAAACTGAGATCATAGAAAATTTGAATTATATAATTTAATACAGTAGAATTAATAAATATATATGGAACATTGTACCTATAAAATATTTATCTACTGGGTAAACTCTTTCTTTTTAATGTATTTAAAAATGTCAAAACTGGTACAGATATTAAATTTATTTTTAAAAAATGAGGTCATACCACACCTACTTCTGTATAACCTGATATTTTCATTCAGTAAATCCATACATCACTGATGAGCACAACTAAACGTCCTACTTTGTCATTTCTTTTATGATTGATTTGTTCTTTTCAGTTGTTATGTAGTATTTAATAATTGCTCTATTAATGAAATTGTGTTTATTTTTTACTATTTGAAATAATGTGTTAATTAGGATTCTTGTACATACATCCTGGTGAACTTGCACAAAGAATTTTTGTATAATAGATTTTTTATTTATTTATTTTTTACTGTGCTAAATATTTTATTTTTTTATCTTTTTTTATTTTTTTGTTTTGTTTTGTTTTATTTAGGCTTACATGTTAACAGTGTAAATTGATTCATTGTACATAGATAGAGGATAACATATCAATTCTCTAGTTGTAAGTTGTATAGAATCACAACATATATGCAGTCATACATAAAGTTAGGGCTATGATGTCCATCATATTCCATCACCCTTGCTGTCCCCATGCCCCCTCCCCCCTTACGCACCTGTGAACAGAGATCCACCATTATTCCCATGTCCTTCCCCACATTATGGATCAGCATCCGCTTATCAACGAGTACATTCGGCATT
>PVHX01029095.1:0-17325 GCA_004024805.1 Geosciurus inauris
TTAATATGAACAGGCCAGTAAAGTTCTCTGACATTGTTGAATCATGGGGATTTCTGTAGTTGGTTATATATGTTAAAGTTTCATTACTTTAAGCTCCAAATTACCTTGTATTCTGAAGACATTTGTAATAAATTCTATTTGGTGTGTTTCAGACTTCAACAAAATGGCAATATTTTCTTTATTATCATTCCTACCTACCTTAATATACAACTTGTATTGAAAATCATTTATTAATATTGTATATGCTTTGAATTCTAATTTGCAGAAGCAGATATTAGAAATTTGAATGATATCAGACTTCCCCATTGGTGATTCAGGACTTCTCAAATTTTTTTTTTTGGTACCGGGGATTTAACTCAGGGGTACTCGACCACTGAGCCACATCCCCAGCCCTATTTTGTGTTTTATGTAGAGACAGGGTCTCACTGAGTTGCTTAGCACCTTGCCCTTGCTTAGGCTGGCTTTGTACTCGCGATTCTCCTGTCTCAGTCTCCCAAAGTGCTGAGATTACAGGCGTGTGCCACCGCACCCAGCTAGGACTTCTCAAATATTGATATCACTTCAGGTTTTAAAATTCATAACATGTGGGCTGGTGAAGTAGCTCAGTGATAAAGTGCTTGTCTTACATGTGTGCAGCCCTAGGTTCAATTCCCAGTACTTCAAAAAACAAAATAATATTTGTAACACAAGGATTCATGCAGACGAGAATTTCAATCCCAGCTTTGCTACTTCTTAGTGTCATGAGTTTAGTCAAGTTACTTCACTTCTATGTTCCTTAATTTAACCTCACAGGGTAGGGCTGGTAATCCAGCTCAGTGGTAGAGTGGTTGCCTAGTGTCTACGAATCCCTAGGTTCAATCTCCAGTATTTGAAAAAATACAAATCAGAAACTTTGCAGAGTTGATCTGAGGATAATAGATACAATATAAATAAGGAACCTGGCGCATACTAGATGCACGTATTAGATTTGTCCTCATTTGGTTGGGGTGGGGGTTGAGTGAGTGGGGATGACATTTTTCTATCCCTAGCTTCAGGAAAAATTAGAACCAAGATATCTAGTACCAAAGTCAAAGTAGGTAAATGTTTTTTCTTATAAAACAGAATATTCATCTCAGACCCTTTTCTTGCTCTTTTGTCTAGAAGACTCTTCTCCACCTGCCTGCCCAACACACACAGTGGTTATTGCTCATCTTCAGGTCCCATCTTGAGTGCCATTTGCTCTGAGAAATCCCCTTGACCATTTTATGTAAGTAAGTTTCCTCGCTTCCTCTCTTCTCTATCAGTACACACGTTGCATTTTCTTCACTGTATTTATGGGAAATGCAAATTATGTAATGTTTTTGTTTGTCCCCTATTAAACTATGAGCTCCATGAAGGCCAGATTTGGACTATTATCACTGTATACAGGTACCTGGAACAGTGCTTGGCATATAGAAGGTACTCACTAAATACTTGTTGGATTTGATAAAAGGTACTTTTTATAATGTTTTAGTTTAGATTATATTCAGTGTATAGATTTTTTGCTAGTGAATCTCATACTCATGCTTTTGCAAAAATTGTAATATAGCCATATTGCAGAGATATTCTGGAGGAATCTGAAAATAGCATACAAATGTACAAAATTAATATAGTTTCTGGGTTTTTGAGAGTTTGGGAATTGTGTTGATTTGTTGGTATCTGTCAGTCATTTAATAAATATTAAGTCCCTAAGGTAGTCAATGGGAAACAAAATAGCCGTTGGAATTATATTTCTAGTGGAGGAAACATATTAATTTTGTAAGTGTGTAATGAAATGTTAAAATTAGATTATTTTGCCTCAGTTTTGGCCCAGACCCCAAGACAGAAGTGCTAACTAATTCCAATTCTAAAGTGAGTTGCAGAGCTTGAAGCAGGAGTTGCAGTAGGAAACTGATTTTGCAATCTTTAGCTGACAAACTATAAAGAAATAAGGGAGGCCAAGAGGTGTTGTTGATGTAAGGGAACTGTTTAGAGACAGATGTTGGGGTTGTAAGTCCCACCCCTGCCCCAAGGAAGGACTGTGGTGCTTTCTTCTCACTGAGATGCTGGAGAGAGGAGGAAATGCAGACTCTCAGAAAGGCTCATATGTGTATCCTTGGCTTGAAGTTCATGAACTTAAATCATCTATAGGATAACAGCAATGACTGAAGCTGCTTACTATAGGCTTTCAAGTAGTAGGACTCCCATCAGTGGTGCTTGAAGGACTGTTTTTGGTCAAGCAGATGAGGGCTTCTTGAGAAGGAGAGAGGGAAGTGGGATTGTTTTAAGGGTCTACCTAAACACATGGTCTGGAGAAGTGAGGGTATATTACTAGAAAAAGTAGAGGTATACTTCCAGATGCCTAAAGGAGGAGAGCATTCCAGAAGAAATATATTGGTATGTGTCAAGGATACTCCTGGTGAGTGAACTTCAAGGGAAGGACAAGAGTCTTCTAGAGGGAAGTGTCAACTTTTAACACTTGCCATATTCAGAGAGTATTAGAGGTAGATAAGCCAGGTTCAGAGAGCATAGGTTTCCAAAACCATATGAGTCAAGTGAGACCTACCTTTCACCTTCACTCTTCTCATCCTGACCGTACTTCCCCCTTTTACTTTTGGAGAGCCAGGTGTGACCTAGTAAGCAAGGGTGGAGAAATGGGCAAGAGAGGCTGGGAATTGAAAAGGCCAAAAGTATGTTAAAAATTACCTTGACCTGCACATATTAATATTGATTTATCAATTCAGACTTCAATGTCTATATCTGTATTAGATCTATTTATCATCTAGCTTTGAATAATACAAGATATGTAATAGATGGACTTCTGACAGGGAGGTTTATTATTGGCCAACTGTAACATACATCCTATTCTGTTCTGTGTATTAGTTTTTTAGCCACCCTGGTGCTGGGGATCCAACCCAGGGCATCATTCGTGATAGTTCTCCACTACTGAGCTGCATCCTCAGTTCCCATGTAAAATGAACTTCAGAGAAGTTTTGAGGAACAAAGAACACATTTTCCTACTCTGAATATGTAAGAGTATGTGGTTACAGGGTGATGCCCCTAACCCACAAAGATGTTCATGTCCTAATCCTCGGGATTTGTTAATATGCAACTTTATATGGCAAAAGGAATTTTGTTGATGAGATTACATGAAGGATCTTGAGATAAGATGATCCTAGGTTATCCAGTGGAGCCAGTATAATCACAAAGGTCCTTATAAAATGGAGGCAAGACGGTCAGAAGGCAAAAGGTGATCAATGACAGAAGCAGGAGGAGAAACATGATGTGATATGGGGCTGGAGCCAAAGAATGAGAGAGCTTCTAGACCCTGGAGAAACTAAAGAAGCAGATTCTTTCCTAGATCCTCCAGAAGGAATTGGCCCTACTGAAACCATGATTTTAGCCCAGTAAGACTAACTTTATTCTTCTGATTTCAACAACTGTAAGAGAATTAATTGTGTTGTTTTAATCCACTAGCTTTGTGGTCATTTGTTACAACAGGAATAGGAAACTAATACACTATAGTTTAAATAAAAAGGTGGAAAGAAGCCTATAGATAATCCTTTAACTGCTTATTATTATTAATTTTAAGGGATCCTGGTTCACCTTTAGTGAGTCTAGAAGCCTAAATAATTAACCTAGAATTTCATTTACTTGAAAGAAGCTTCATTATAGGTGTAGGTCTATGACTTGTCTGTAAAAATATTTCTACCTCAGGAAGAATCAATCTATCTATCTATCTATCTATCTATCTATCTATCTATCTATTTATCTCAGAGAGTGTATGTGAATAGTGTGTGTAGTGGAAATCGATGTTTCACATTATCTTAGTTTGGTGACAGCAAGTATTCTAAGCATTTAATTAACTTCCTCATATGCATATATAAAAATATACATATATATTATACATATTTTCTTAAGGGTTTGCATAAGTGTGTGTGTGCATGCATGTGCACATGTATAAGCTTAAGTGCATATCACTTTTTCATATATTTTTCATTCATTTATTCACTGTTTAATGAGTACCTTCTATGTACATATCACCTGAGGATATAAAAATGAATAAGACCTACAATAAAGAAACCGAGGCTCTGACTGATCAGTTTTATGCATTTGCTTTCTTATGGATTCCTTTTCTCCTTTTTCCAATTCTGAGTTCTTCTTCAACACATGAGATGAATATGCTTTTTAAAAAATTTATGAGTTTTAGAATGTTGAAGAGGAGAAAGCAAGGAGGTCCCTGGGAGTATGTGTATGTGATATGTGGGGATGGTTGGTGGGGAGGGTTGGTGAAGAGGAAGCTCTGCCTTTAGATAGGGTCCATGTTTTGGTATTTATTTTAAAACCCAAAGGCCAATTTTTAAATTCCTAATGAGAAATACAGTCCTCAAGGGGACTGAGTATTGGCATATTTTGGCCATAACATTCTTTACAGGCAAGTTGTAAATGACCATGAACAAAAAATGAGAGACTTAAATTATATAATTAGAATACTTGCTGTCATCAAGCTAAAGTAATGTGATATATCTACTTCCGAAGAGGGATTCACCAAGTACAGGTTGTTTGAATTCCTGGGCCAGGGTATTGTTAGTGATGTGATAGTCCTTTATGCTTCCATGTCTAACTAATCATTTCTCCTGATTGTAACATAGAAATATGACTCATCTATTTTTTTCTCCCTTTCAAAATTGTGCTAAAAAATGCTTAATATAAATTTACCATCTTAAGGATATTTTCCTTTCATTTTGTCTTTTTTTGGGGGGAGGAGGTGCTGGGGATCAATCCCATTGAACATGCTGAACTGAGCCACTGAGTTATACCCGCAAACCCTTAAACCATTTCTTAGTGTATAGTTCAGTTGTGTTGACTCATTCTTTTAAAAAGTTAATATTCTATAACATGAATATATTACAATATATTCAACTATTCCTTTTTCAAACATGTTTGTATACGAGAGATTGAACCCAGGGGCATTCTACCACTGAGTTACACCTACAGTCCTTTATAAGTTTTTGTTTTTTAGTTTGAGACAGGGTCTTGCTAAGTTGCCCAGGTTGGCCTTGAACTGGCTATCCCCCTTCCTCAGCTTCCCAAGTAGCTGGGATTGCAGGTATGCATCACTGTGCCCAGTTTCAACAATTCTTTTGATCAATATATATTGATCTTTTCTTCCTTCCTTCCTTCCTTCCTTTTGTTACTTCAGACAAAATTGAAAGAAACATTTGCATGTATGTATTTTATATATGAATGTATGAAACATTTGCATGTATGTATTTAGGTGCTAATGCTTTTATTTCTAAAGAAAACATTTCTCCCAAACAGAATTTGTGGTAAAAATGTATGCTTTTTAAATTTTAATAGTTATTTCTTGATTTATTTCCAAAAGAAATTATAGAAATCCACATTCTGAGCAGTGATGCAGGAGTTTGCATTACTCTGTATCTTTATTAATAATGGATGCCATTAATTAAAAAGAATCTTGCCTGTTTGATGGGTGAACATTTTTAGATAAAGACTATTGCTTTGGTTTAGTTAAATGTCCCCCAAAAGACTTGGTCCTTAGCCGTGGTGCTAATGGGAGGTGGCAGTACCTTTAAAAGGTGGGCCTAGTGGGATGTCTTTAGGTCATTGAGTGCTGTGACTGTGCAGCATCAACAAAGGATTCTTGAGTAGGGCCAGTGGGAGATGAAGAAAAACATAAAGACAAAGAAGACACAGATATTTTCACAAAAAGCTGGGGCCAGGGGGCTGAGGTTGTGGCTCAGTGGCAGAGCTTCCTCTTTACCTCGCACGCATGTATGAGGCACTGGGTTCAATCCTCAGCACCACATAAAAATAAATAAACAAAATAAAGACATCATGTCCATGAATAACTAAAAAATATTTTTAAAAAAGCTGGGGCCAAATGAGACACTGTACTCTGATGGAGGAACAGTGACCCAGAACTAGCTCTGCAAGTTTATTATATAGGTTCTCACAATCAGGAAGTTAAACTGTAGGGGCATTGTAAATTGTTCAAGGCTTGTAAATTGTCAGAGGCTTCTTTGTGTACTAAAAAGTTACAGAGCAAGAAGCATTTTTTTGCAGCTATCCTACTGTTGCAGTGCTAAGAACATTCTATTACCCTGCTATACCCAGCACACCCATTGCTCTGAGACATCTGAACAATGGGTGATAACTGTTAGTGCCAGAGCCGAGAGTCAAGGCTGATAACATCCTCACCTTTGGCAAGGAATGTTTCCCAGGCTTGGCTTTTTGCTGACACTGCAGGATCAGCTGATGACAAGGGCTCATCCATTCTCTACAACTGAGGGTACCCTTGAGGGGAAAGTGAGACCCTAGAATCTCTTTTTCCTCTCCTTTTCTTTCCTGAACATGAGACAAGTGTTTTTTCTTTGCCCCATGCTGCTAACCTGATGTGCTGCCTTGCCCCAGGCCTAAAGTAAAGGAGACAATCAATCATGGACTGAAATCTCCAATGTGCAGGCAAAAATAAACCTTTTGTCTTTTTAAAAAAATTCTTTCTTTCAGTCATTGATGAGCTTTTATTTTATTTATTTATGTGTGGTGCTGAGGATTGCGTCCAGTGCCTCACACATGCTAGGCAAGCACTCTACCACTGAGACACAACTCCAGCCCCACCTTTTTTCTTTATGAAGTATTTATTATAGTAAGGAAAAGCTGACTAACATAGGCACTTTCCAAAGGGAAGCTATTTTCCTTCCTAGTCTGGATGAGCCACTTTTTAGAAAGATAAAGAAATCATAAGGGTATTTCTTATGTAGAACCTGATTTTCTTCCATTTTGGTCCATATCTGTGTAATGGGAAATAGCTGGAGACAATATATGTTTACATCTTTGGTTCAGAGAAGACTGATCAATTATTTTGTGTTCCACTGTGTCCAGATTGTTTTTTTCCAGTAAATTAACCAGTTAATATTCATGTTTTATAAGGAATAATGACTAATAAAGATATGGTTTAGAATGGATCAGTTTAACTTTTTGTCACTGGATTTATATTTCACATTCTCAGGAGAGTCTGGAGAACATTTATTATTTCTTGGTCAGGGAATATGTGCAAATTGATTAACAGTCTCATTAAGGCTACATAAAATGGAAATTAGGATGGTTCCCCAAAGTAAAATTAGCATGGTGCTATAACAACAACAACAAAGTGGAAAACATATTGAGGAGGCCAAAACAAGTTGCTCATACCTGAGGTGATAGAAATAAAATCAAAAGTAAACTATCTCTGACCATGAGACAGTAACAGCATCAGGTTTTCCATCTTATGGTAAGAAATTAGAAATTTGCAAAGAATATGTAAAAAACAAAAACAAATTTGAAATGAAAAATAAGTTGTTACTTTATAGATAAAGTGATTGTGTATATAGAAAAATTTAAAAATGTACACATATATTATTAGCATTAGTAAGTAAGCAAGTTTGTGGAATAGAATTTCATTAGGAAAAAACATCAGTTCCAGTTTTATATAAACAGTTGGAAAATAACATATAAAAAGCAACTATTTATTGTAGTATGAAAAATTTTAAATATGAAAATATAAAATATAAAATTTTCATATGAAAATACAAAGATAAAGAGTAGCTGAAACACGTTTAAAGAAAAGCAGCAATATGGGAGGAGTCTAGATACTAAGATCTTCCTCCGAAGCTGCAGTATGATTGTAGTATCTACACAAAAATAGATGATAGATTGACATAACAAAGTGAAGCTTGGAAATCAAGTCATCAATAAATGGGTACTTGATTAGACAAAGTTGTCACTGCACAGCAGTGGACTAAGAATAGTCTTTTCAATAAATTATGTGGGACAAGTGGATATCTATATGAGAAAAAGTAAGAAAAAAAGAAGAAACTTGACATCTGTCTCATATCATAGCCCCAAATCAATTCCATCTGGACATGAATATACATGGTAAAAACAGTAAAACTTATAAGATAAAATAGAAAAATATTGTCATGACTTCAGAAAAAGATTTTAAAACAGAAATAAAAAGCACTAGCTGTACTGGAAAAGTTTGACAAATTTGACAATAAAATTAAGGTCTTATTTGCATCAAGAGGCATATTTAAGAGAATGCAAAGGTAGGTCACAGATAAGTACAAATTATTTGTAACATGTGGAATTGACAAAGGGCTGATGATATAAAGTGCCCCTACATATTTATAAGAAAAAAAAAGACCATCTATAAAAAATGCTCCAAACCCCACACACTCCAAAATATATATAGGGTAGCCCACAATGGATTTGACAGTGCTGAATACACAGAGGAGGGCATACAAGACTACACTCCCTAACAGGGCATAACCTGGCTGCTAAATCACAGACAATTAGGGACTGTCTCCTCTCAACCAGCAGAAAGCTAGTAGGTACCAAGACACCTCAAATATTGGAGGAGACCTCCTAGAATTGTATTAAAGGTGAACTAGTAGGACAATTACCTCCACACCCAGGGAATCATAGAGGTAGAACTGAAGAGTAGTGGGAGTCTTCTAAAGGTCCCAAATCCCAATGAAATCCAAATCAAGAAAACTCAACAATAAACTTTTTCACCTCAGCATGGATTATTATAAATATCTATAATCAATTTTGATCTTACATAGGTTACTTCACATTTTGAATTGATAAATGTTCCTCTATTATTTGATGTTACACCCTCAAACTATTTGATTGTATTTCTTATAATGTTTTAAAGCATTAATTGGAATCATTCTTTGTTTTCCTAGCTTAGTTTTACAATTGTTCCTCCTAGTCCCTCTTTTCCTCCTACATTAACTGCTCCTGCCTAAAATTCTTCTACCCATCTTTTTTTTCTTTTTACATTGATTTGAATTAATCTTTTTTCTCTTTTCTTGTGTCTGTATTTTTAATTTTGCCTAATTTTCTTTCCTCCTCCTTTCTTCTACTATATAATGTAATAGTGATTTTGCTATCTTTAATAATTAATTTCTCAGCCTATTCCAGAACATTATCACAATTTTATACCCAGATTAGGAGAACTATAGAGAACATTTTTAATAAGTTTCCCACCCTCTTAAGGTTTATTAGTATATGACTTTACTATGAAGTGATTGTAGTTAATAGGGTTTAGTATCTTCTCTCAAAGTGGTGCAGATATTGGGAACAGCAGAGGATACATGTTAATGGGAATATCAATACTAAATACTCACCCAGTCTGGGGAACTTAAGAGAAAGAAGGTCAATAAATAGTCTATTGCATAAAAGTAGAATAGATAACCATCTCAGCAGATGAACAGACATACAAACAGTATGAAAAAGTAAGGAAACAAACCACCCAAAACAACCCATAACACTTAAGCAACTGATCCCATTGACATCAGAGTGGAGGAAATGTTGGAGAAAGAATTTAGAAGATTCATAGTTAAAATGTTCAATGAGCTAAAAGAAGATATAAGAAATGAATTTAGAAAATACAGGAAGTGAAAGATTATTTCAATAAGGAGACAAAGATTCTAAAAAAGTACCAAACTGAAATCCTGGAAGTGAAGGACTCAATAAATTAAATTAAAAATTCACTTGAAATCTGGGATTATATTAAGACTAAATATAAGAATCACTGATGTAGATAAAGGCACCAAAACACAAACAAGAAGAATGCACAAATTTTTAAGGGAATATCATTAGAAAATATCCCAAACCTTAGAAACCAGATGAAACTTCAAATATAAGAGACATTTAGAACCCCAAATAGGCAAGATCAAAAAAGATCCTCTCCAAGACAGATTATAATTAAAATACCTAATATAAAGAATGATGATAGGATTTGAAAAGCTGCAATAGCAAAACAGAAAATCACATTTAGAGGTAAGCCAATTAGGATTTAAACTGATTTCTTTGCCCAAGACTTAAAAACTTGGAGTGCTTGGAAAAATATATACCAAGCTTTGAAAGAAAACAGGTGCCATCCAAGATTACTACATCCAGCAAACTGATCTTTCAGAATTGAATATAATAAGCAGAAATTAAAGAAATTTACAGCCACTAAGCCTGCATTACAAAACATATTCAGTGAAATATTTCATGCAGAAGAAATGAAAAAATAAAAATCAAAACTAATGTAGAGAAGAATGTCATGGGAAGAATACTCAATTAGAGGAGAATCAAACCTAATTAATCATTAAAAATAAATCAAAATGGCAGTTCTAAACATCATCTCTCTATAATAACATGGAATGTAAATGGATTGGCAGAATGGATTTAAAAACAAGACCTAACTATATATTGTTTACAAGAGGCTCACCTTATAAGCAAAGACATCCACAGGCTGAAGGTGATGGGAAAAGATATACCATGCAAGTGGAGACTGAAAGCAAGCAGGGGTAGCTACTCTCATATCAGACAAAATAGACTTTGATCCAAAATTAATCAGAAGAGACAAAAAAGGTTAACTTCACACTGGTTAAGGGAATTATCCAACAAAAAGATATAAGGGTTGTACGTATGTATGTGCCAAAAACAAATCCTTCTCAATATAAAGAATCAAGTAGACCACAATACAGTAATACTGGGTGATTTCAACACATTGCTTTCATCATTAGCTATGTCATCCAGACATAAACTAGGTGAAGATTCTTCAGAACTAAAAAATACTATTAGTCAAATGAACCTAACAGATATCTATAGAATATTTCTTCCAGCAACAACCAAATTTATTTCTTTTTCAGCCAATGTAGAACTTTCTCATATTTTAGGACACAAAGCAAGTTTTGGCAAATACAAAAAAAAAATGGAGATAATTCCTTGCATCCTCTCATATCATAATGGAATGAAATTAGAAATCAACAAGATAAAAACAAACAATTTTAACACTTGGAGATTAAATAATATACTCCTGAATGAGAAATGGATCATAGAAGAAATCAGAGGATAAATAAAAAATTTAGAAACAAATGAGAATAGACATATAACATCAAAATCTCTGGGATAGGATGAGGCAATTCTGAGAGGAAAGTTTATAGCATTGAATTTCTACATTAAAAAAAAAAATACAGCTAGTGGCACACACCTGTAAATCCAGTGGCTTGGGAGGTTGAGGCAGGTGGATCACAAGTTCAAAGCCAACCTCAGGAACTTAGTGAGGGCCTAAACAACTAGCAAGACCCTGTTTCAAAATAAAAAATAGAAAGGGCTGTGGATATGGCTCAGTGGTTTAGCACTCCTGAGTTAAATTCTCAGTTTAAAAAAAAGAAAGAAGAAAGATTCCAGTAATCTAATGTTACACATGTTATACCTCAAGCAAGGCCCTGGGGAGGAAAAAAACGAATTCTAAAATCAGTAGAAGAATAAAATTATGAAATTGGTGAAATTCAGATTAAAAACAATACAAAGGTGAGATGAAAGATGCATCTATCACAGAACCAATTATAAAGGAGTGTGCAGACTTGTAGCCCAGGATTGTTTCCAGTGCAGGCAGCATTACATGAAAATGTTGTATGACAATACTAGACACCCAGGAATTAGCAGAAAACAGGTTTATTGGTGCATCCGGGTCCAGAGGGGGAAAAAGCTTTCACTACAATCAATCCCTCTGAACCCTAAGCTTTCACTACAATCAATCAATCCCTCTGAACCCTGAGTTCAGGAAGTTTTAGAACTTTATACTCAGTGTGTAGGGGGAGAGGCTTAGAGGCTCATAATTTGCAGAATTACACAAAACAACAGTATTTTTGTCCTACTCTTCTAGGCTTCCAACTCAGGCCAGGTTTTACAAAAACAACTTCCAAAGATGTGCTCTGTGAAAATCAGTGCCTGGGAAAGGGAGTCCCCCTTCCGCCCACCATCTGGCTTTCAAGGATTAAACCACTGTCCTTTGCAATGCAAATGCCTCTGTGAAGGCCTTGAGTTGGTATTTCTTATCACACTTTGCTTCTGCAAGCATATCTCCTGCCTGAAAGTTCTTTTGCAGAAATTTTGCTGAGAGTCTAAGAACATTTATGGTGAGGGTTTCTGGAGAAGCTTAATTAAGATTTTCTGTGGAGGAGGGGTGCCACTACAGTTCAAAAATGTGTTTGCAAAATAATAATAATATTTATTAAAAACTATGCCCCCCACAAAATAATACACAGTATCAATGCAACAGAGAATTGTTTCATTGAAAAGATAAATAGGACAAACCCTTACCCAAACTAACCAAAAGAAAGAGAAGACCCAAATTACCAAAACAGAAATGAAGAAGGAGATATCTCCACAGAGTTCTCAAATCCAGAAGATCATTAGAAAGTATTTTGAAAATTTATGCTCCAATAAACTGAAAAATCTAGAAGATACTGGCAAATTTTTAGAAACATATGATGTGCCCAAATTGAATCAAGAGGATATAGAAAACCTAAATAGACCAGTATTAAGGAATAAACCTAGGACCAGATGGATTCTCTGCCAAATTCTTCTAGAACTTTAAGAACTAAATACCAATCCTCTTCATATTATTCCATGAAATAGAAAGGGAGGAAACACTGACAAATTCATTCTATGAAGTCAGTATTACCCTTATACCACATCCTGACAAAGATACATCACAGAAAAAAAAAAAAAACCTCCAGATTGATAGCCCTAATGAACATAGACACAAAAATCCTTAATAAAACATTGTCACATTACCTTAAAGAAGATATTAAGATGATAGTACACCATGATCAAATGTGTTGTATTTCAGGAATCCAAGGTTAGTTCACCTTGAGCAAATCAATAGATGTAACTGAGAACATAAATAGAATTAAGGACAAGAATCACATGATCATCTCAATAGATGCGGAAAAGGCATTTGACAAAATCTAGCACCCATTCCTGTTAAAAACACTAGAGAAACTAGGGAGAGTTTACCTCAACATTGTAAAGTCCACATATGACAAATCCACAGCTAATAATATCATACTGAATGGAGAAAAACTAAAAGCAATCCTCTAAAATAAGATGAACATGTCCAGTCTCACCACTCCTATTCAATAGAGTTCTTAAAACTCTAGGCAGAGCCATCGGGCAAGAAAAGGAAATTAAAGAGATACAAATAGGAAAAGAAGTTAAATTCTCTCTGTTTGCTGATGACATGATCCTATATCTAGAAGACCCAAAAAACTCTACCAGACTTCTATAGAACTGATAAATAAATTCAGCAAATTAGCAGAATATAAGAATAACATTCATAAATAAATTTCATTTTTATACTCCAATAATGAATCTGCTCAGAATGAAATCAGGAAATGCACAATGGAATTTTTCTCATTCATAAAGAATGAAATTATAACATTTACTAGTAAATGGATGGAACTGGATAACATCATATTAAGTAAAATAAGCCAGACTCAGAAAGTCAAGGGTTGAATGTTTTCTCTTGTATATAGAAACTAGACCAAAATAAGAATGAAAGGGTATAGTGAGGGGAATCCCATGAAAATCTAAAGGAGATCAGTAGAAAAGAGAGAAGAGAATAGAGAGGAAAGGAAGAAGGACAACAAAAGGCAGCAATGGTAGAATGAAATTGGCCAAATTATGCTATGTGTATGTATATAAATATATATATCAGAAAGAATTTTACCTTTATGTATATCTATAAAGCACTAATTAACAAAAGACCTAAAATTAAATAGAAGGAAATCCAGTAGAGAAAGGAGATCAAGGGACTGGTGAAGGAGAGGAAAAGAGGAAGTACTGAGGACTGAAGTGGAACAAATTATATTTTGTGTATGTATGATTATGTCAAAATGAACCCCAATATTATGTATACTGTAAAGCACTAACAAAAACATAAAAAGGTCAAAGTCTTGAATTGGAACACTACAGAAAATATATCCAAATTTCCAGTAGTCATGTGAAATATGTTCATTAGTAATCAGTGAATTACAAATTAAAAGAGAAATTGCTATGTAATTATGGGGATGGCTTAAATTAAAAATACTGCAATGTTGAATATGGGCAAGGATCTGGTACAACAAAAACTGCTACAAGAGTAAATTGGTTCAATCATTTGGAAAATATTTAATTTAGTTTAATATGATTCAGTAAAGTTGAAGGCAGCAATCTTACTCCTAGGTATGTATCCAACTAAAATATATCCTCTATGTACTGGGAGATATAAATATTAATGCATATAGTACATTATATTTGATAGTTTCAAATGGAAATAATTTAAAGCTCTATCACCAACTATTGAGAAATCAGTTTTTGATGTATTTGTACAATGTAATATCATACAGTAAGGAAAATTAACAAATGACAGCTGTATCCAACAACATGGATAAATTATAGAAGGACCAAAATAATATATGCTAAATAATATATGATAAATTATAGAAGGACTGTTGAAGGACCGAAATAATATATGCCATGTGTTCTTTTTTATATAAGAGTGAAGAGTAAGCAAAACTAAAGTTTAGTATTTAGGAATACATAGCAGAAAGGTTTCAGTGCGATTAAAAAAGAATTGAACGTTTCAGAATTTATTACATAGTAACTATATATACAGCTATTAAGTATGCATCAAACTAGGGGCTGGGTTGTGGCTCAGTGGCAGAGCACTTGCCTAGCATGCATGAGGCACTGGGTTCGATTGTCAGCACCACATAAAATAAATAAATAAAATAAAGGTATTGTGCCCATCTACAACATAAAAAAAAAATTAAAAAAAAAAGTATGCATCAAACTAAAAATTTCCTCCCATATTTCACACACTGAGTCTTTAATCCATTCATTTTATGGAGGACATCATTACAAGGATCACATATTCCAACAAGCTGAAGAAGAGTTTAATTTTTTTACTAATAGCCACAGTGGGTTTCTGGTAGTTTCATTTTCTTTATACATACATTTATTTATTTTAAATTATCCAATAGAATCTATGTACATTGTTTAAGAAAGAATGAGTAGAGGGCTGGGGTTGTGGCTCAGTGGCAGAGTGCTTGCCTCACACATGTGAGGCACTGGGTTCGATCCTCAGCACCACATAAAAATAAATAAAGATATTGTGTCCATCTATAACTAAAAAATATTAAAAAAAAGAATGAGTAGAAAAAAATACAATGTAGATTTGATAAACTATACACTATGTAATAGATAAAATTATTCAACATATAAAAATTACATAAACTACTGTATATAAAGAAATTAAAAACAGTATACAGAAGATGAAGGAATAAGATTAAAAACATGCAATAGAATTAATCACATTGGGGCTGGGGTTGTGGCGCAGTGGTAGAGCGCCTGCCTTGCACGCGTGAGGCGCTGGGTTCGATCCTCAGCACCACATACAAAATACATAAATAAATAAAATAAAAGGTTTGGAAAAAATATTAAAAAAAAAAAAGAATTAATCACATTGGTTTTCTGTATTCAACAAAAGCATTTCCCAAATAGAATGGATGATAAAATAGAAAAAAAAAAACAGAGATGGAAAAAAGAATACAGAAATGGAAAGAATGAATAAAATTAAACAAGTTTTTAAACATTGTTTTAAAATTAAGAAACTGACTTCATGTTTCATCTCTGATATGATAAGTAATCAAAAGTCATCAATCTTATCCTTACAGTAACAAAAATGTCTGAAAATCAAAGTACATTTCTTGGACTCAACAATGCACTGCTAGAGCTGTCAGCTGGTACATATAATCTTGAAGAATGGCTGGAGACAGAGTATGGGCTAATTTGAGACTAAGGAAACCTTGGGGTCCTGTAGACTTAGGGAAACCCTCAGTTTCACAGTTTTCCTTCCAGATATTCTACCAGTTTCCCACTGAAGATTCTAGAAAGACCTCATGTCTCTGATAGGATTAGGTTGTGGATTAAAAACAAAGTCAATTAAGGACAAAATTTCAAAGAAAAATATTGAGAATATTGCAGTCAGAGATGGGAGTAAGGGTGCCAGTGGAGGTGGTACATGTTGATGAAACACTTGTGAAAGTCATAGTCCTCAGACATAGACCCACTTAAAGAATGAATAAGATTAGAAAAACTTCTTTGTCCCATATCTGACCTACACAACAGCAAGGATGTAGTATAATAACAATCAGTTACAGCTGAAAAAGTTGTAATACACAGATTCTTTCTTCCTGAAGTAGTGTTAACAAAACTCACACAGTGATATATATATATATATGTGTGTGTGTATATAAAGTACAGGATGAAAACTTAAAGTCTCTGGTACCTTTAGCTGCAAGCAAGCATTAACCAGACAAATCCTTACCAAATAAAATAAATACTACTATCTGTGGCCTATTTACCTCATTTTTTATCTTCAGCTGATGTTCCTAACACAGTCCTTTTCTCCATTGTATGCATAGACCTCAGCCAACATCCATGTGAATTCCACAATTTGAGACATTTTAAAATCCAATCTGCCAGTCTGTCTTTTAATTGATGAGTTTAGACCATTAATGTTCAGAGTTATTACTGAAATATGGCTTGTATTCCCATTCATTTTAGTTTACTTTTGGTTTTTAACTTGACTTGGTTTCTCCTTTGATTGGCTTTCCCTTTGCTGATTTTCATTGTTGTTTTTCATTTCCTCCTTATGAATTATTTTGCCAAGAACGCTCTCTAGTGCAGGCTTTTTTACTGTAAATTCTTTTCACTTTTGTTTATCATGGAAAGTTTTTATTTCATCATCAAATCTGAAGCTTAATTTTGCTGGATATAGGATTCTTGGTTGGCACCCTTTTTCTTTCAGAGCTTGGTATATGTTGTTGTTCCAGGATCTCCTGGCTTTGAGGGTCTGGGTGGAGAAATCTGCTGAAATCCAAATTGGTTTCCCCCTGTATGTAATCTGCTCCTTCTCTCTTAGAGCTTTTAAAATTCTATCCTTCTTGTGTATGTTAGGCATTTTCATTATAAAGTGGCTTTGTGTGGATCTGTTGTAGTTTTGTACATTTGGTGTCCTGTAAGCCTCTTATATTTGATTTTCCAATTGATTCTTCATATCTGGGAAATGTTCTGGTATTATTTCATTGAAGAGATTATGCATTCCTTTGCTTTGTACCTCTGTGCCTTCCTCTATCCCAATAATTCTTAGATTTGGTCTTTCATGTTACCCCCATAGTTCCTGGATGTTCTCTTCATGGTTTCTTACCATCTTCATTGTGTGGTCAACTTTTTTTTTAAGAGTATATATTTTTTCTTCATTGTCTGAGGTTCTGTCTTCCAAGTTCTCTAATCTGTTGGTGATGCTTTCTATTGAGTTTTTTATTTGGTTTATTGTTTCCTTCATTTCAAGGATTCCTGCTTGGTTCTTTTTCAGAGTCTCTATCTCTTTCTTGAAGTAATCTTCTGCTCCTTGTATTTGCTCTCTTATCTCTTTGT
>PVHX01029096.1:0-17325 GCA_004024805.1 Geosciurus inauris
GGGAGGGAGGGAGGGAGGAAGGAAGGAAGGAAGGAAGGAAGGAAGGTCAATTGACAACTAAAAAAAATTTAAAAATAAATAAATAAATAAGTCTTGCCAGGCGCTGTGGTGCACACCTGTAATCCCATTGGTTCAGGAAGCTGAGGAAGGAGAATCGAGAGTTCAAAGCCAGCCTCAGCAAAAAGCAAGGCACTAAGCAACTCAATGAAACTCTGTCTCTAAATAAAATACAAAATAGGGCTGAGGATGTGGCTCAGTGGTTGAGTGCCCCTGTGTTCAATCCTCAGAATCCCCTCTGCCCCCCAAAAAATCTTGTCCACCTCAGGGGTGCACACTTGTAATCCTGGCAAGTCTTGAGACTGAAACAGGAGTATCACAAGTTTATAAAGGATGGGCGCAAATAGATTTCTCTAAAATATAGGGCTCTTTGTAGTTAAAAAAAAAAAAAAAAAAAAAGAGGTGGTGCATGCCTATAATCCCAGTACTTAGGGAGGCTTAGATAGGAGAATCACTAGTTCAAAGCCAGCCTCAGCAGTGGCAAGGTGCTAAGCAACTTAGTAAGACCCTGTCTCTACATAAAAACACAAAATAGGGCTGGGGATGTGGCTCAGTGGTCCAGTACTGAGTTTAATCCCCAGTATCAAAAAATAAAACAAACAAAAAAACCCAACAATTTGGAAAAGGAAAAATTAATTTTGCTTTACAGTTTTAGAGGTTCAACTCATGGGCAGTCAACTATCTAGCTCTGGGCCAGAGGTAAGGCAGAACATCATGGCAGAATGGCATGGCAGAGGAAAGCTGCTCAGTTCATGACAGCCAGGAAGCAGAGAGAGCTTGAGTACAAGGAGTCAGGGATCATATAATCCCCAAGGGCATGCCCCCAATAATCTACTGACTCCAGCCATGCCCTACCTACCTACAGTTACCACACATTAATCCATTCAAATGATTAATCTAGCAAATGGATTCATCCACTGATTAGGTTACAGCTTTCATAATCATTTCACTTCTGAACATTCCTGAATTATCTTACACATGAACTTTTGGGGGTATACCTCATATCCAAACCATAATACATACATACACAACTAAAACTCATACTATATTCATATATTTCCAGAATATCACATTACATTAGTAGTCTTGTCTCCTTAGGCTCCCCTTGGCCATAACAGTTTTTCAGACTTTCCTGATTAACTATTCTCAATAGTTTTGAGAACTGGTCAGCTATTTTGTAGAATGTCTCAATTGGAAATTTCCTGATATTCTTGTGATTAGACTAGAGTCATGGTTTAGGGGAAGAAGATCACAACAGTAAATTGCCATTCTCATTACAGCATATCAAGTGTACATGATACTGACATGACAACTCTTTTTATGTTTTACTCTTGATCATCTGGCTGAGGTAGCATTTGTCAGGTTTTTCCACTGTATAATTACTCTTTTTTTCCCCCTACACTGTGTTCTTTGGAAGGAACTCACTATGCATATAGGGAATTATGTTCCACCACTTTGTGGGTGGAGTATCTATATACATTACATTTCTGGACAAGAGACTTCTCTGCTATTTTTTATTCAATGATTTAGTTATATGAGTTCATGGATATTTATTTTGTACTTTGAGATATAACCCTATACTACCTTATTTCAATGCTCGAATTGTTCCAGCTTTGGCCATTAAGAGCTCTTTTGGCGGGGCTGGGATTGTGGCTCAGTGGTAGAGCGCTTGCCTCACATGTGTGAGGCACTGGGTTCAATCCTCAGCAACACATAAAAATAAACAAATTACAGATATTATGTCCATCTACAACTTAAAAAAAAAAAAGCTCTTTTGGTTGGCTCCCATGCCCTTTTGGCATTCCCCTATTAACACAGGGTTTCTTGGTTTTTGTTTTCTGGTTTTTTGGGGTTTTTTTTTTTGCTGATTATTTCCTTACTTCCTTGCACTACAAAATACTCCAGGTTCATCTTATATTATTTCCTGCCCAGTCCTAGAATGCCACTTCTCCAAAGAGTTTTGGTTTATTTTATTAGAGAATTTTATCAGAAGCCAAGATCTGGACATGAGATTCAATCCGTATTTTTATAACCATTGCAGATGAGTTTGATGCTGCCAGAGTCTGGGTCCAACTTGCCTTTGTGAACTACTGCTTTTTGTGGCTTTTGTCTTGGAAGAGTTTTAGTAGACGGTGAGACATGTGGCTGCATTATTTTGTTGGTTTCTTACTGCCATCAAAGGAGTAGGTAGTTCTCAGTAGAAACCAGAGCAAAATGAAGTTCTCAGTGATAAGCACAATGGAGTCCTTTTGTAGAAGGTGGAATTTTAGAGAAAGGAAGAGATATTATTGACCATTTTCATCACTGGATATGATGGAAAGACATTAGGGGTGCGGGGTAAAGCTCAGTTGCAGAGTGTGTGCCTAGCATGTGCAAGGTCCTGAATGAGTTCAATCCCCACATGAGAGAGAGAGAAAGAGATGCTGAACTCTGAACTATGTTAATGGGCAGGCAGAATATATCTTAAAATTTTGTTCTTAACAGTGTGTGGGAGTGTCTCAGTGGTAGAGGACATACTTAGCATGCAAAAGGCCCTGGGTTCAATCTCTAGCACACAAAAATAAGAAAATAAAATGATTTATCTATAGTTGGAAAACTGAGATTTGGTTCAGGCACAAGATAACAGTATCTCTCATTCTCTCAATTTTTTGCATTTCTTCTCTTCTGGTTCATCGAGTTTTGCAGCTCCTCCAAATGTTGGCCCATTTAATTTTACAAAACAACATGAGATTTATTATACTGCATAACTGGCACCGGTGGGGTGTCCAATTGGGGTCCAGGTTCTTGGTGTCCAGAACAAAGAATTGAGCAAGACACACAAAAGTAACAGGCATAGCTTAGATTTATTGAAAGTGAAAGTGACACTCCATGAAGTAAAGCGAAATGGGGGGAAGAAGAAAAAGAGAGAAAGAGAGGGAGGGATGGATAGAGGCTCTCAAGGCCCCATGCCTGAACAAGTCGTCTTTTATATGTCTCCCAAGGAGAGGGGAGAGACCTGATTGTCCCCATTGGTTACTTGATTTTTATCTGATTAGAATACAGAACTTGTGGTGTGAGTTTCCATGGAATAAGCCCTTACTGGTGAGAGTTGTCATGGTAATGGGACTGATTCTGAACAGGGACATGATGATTCATCTCCCTGTCTTGTACTCCACCAGATGTTTTTCTTTTCTTTTTTTGCTTAGCACCTTGCAGTTGCTGAGGCTGGCTTTGAACTCGTGAGTCTCCTGTCTCAGCCTCCCAAAGTGCTAGGATTATAGACGTGTGCCACTGCGCTTAGCTCCACCAGATGTTTTTCTTGTATCCTGTCTCTGCCGTCTGGATGCTCCTAAACTCCTACCTCACTACCTCATAACCAGGCACTAACATAAAGCTGAGACAGTTGGAGATCACCATGGGGGATAAAGGGTGCATGCGCTCCTGGGCCTTAACTCATGGCCTGACAGCCATTAAAAAATAGTTACAAGCTTTTTTCTCTGCTGTCCCACCTTAACTCAGCCTATTAGGTATGTGCCTTACTCATCCCCCTCAACCAAACTTATCAGTTTCAGAAACCAGATACATACTTAGGGCCAGGATGTTCTTGTCAGGACAAAAAACATAAGGGATGAAAACTGTCACGGAGCCATCAAAATGGCAAAGTCCCATGATTTGTGTTCTCTTCCATTTCCATCTATGTTTACTTAACAGCCGCAGTAATTCATCCTTACCACAAAGCAGAGATGTGAATGCAGCATGCTGCATCAATAAGAAAAACTAACATTTGGTCCCAGGATGACAGACTGACCTTACCTTCCTCCAAGTTAAAAGTGTCCTCCTAGAAAAAAGAAAACCATACCTTTGACAATTATCATTCCTAAGTTTTAGTGCACTGTCCCCACCTCCCACACATGAGTACAATTAGCTCTCTATATTTGTGAGGGGAACAAGCCTTACACTCTGGTCAGTGCTGTCCTCTGTCTTCCTTCTTTTACTAGAAGCCCTAATAAAAGCTTTGTTTGTATGTTCTCTTGCCTGACTTATTTTTGTTTCTACCATCACCAAATCAAAAGTTCTCATCTGGCACCAAAGGTACCATTGTCCATTTCTAGTTGAGTGAGTTCCTTCCAATAGGAACTTAAAGGAATTTTTTTTTTCTTTTTTTTGGTACTGAGGAATGAACTCAGGGGCACTCAACCACTAAGCCACATCCCCAGCCCTATTTTGTGTTTTATGTAGAGACAGGGTCTCACTGAGTTGCTTAGCACCTCACCATTGCTGAGGCTGGCTTTGAACTTGCAATTCTCCTGTCTCAGCCTCCCAAAGTGCTGGGATTACAGGCTTGCACCGCTGTGCCCTGTTCAAAGGAAGTGTCTTGAATCCAGTTTCCAAATAACTTGGGTTTTAAAAATGGAGGAGGTGGTGGTGTTCGGATGGTGACTGCTTTATATAACAATATAGTCGGGTGTGTTGGTGCACACTCCTGTAATTCCAGGTACTTGAGTGGCTAAGCAGGAGGATTGCAAGTTCAAGTCCAGTTTGGACAATTTAGCAAGACCCTCTCCCAAAATAAAAAAGGGCTGGGGATGTAGCTCAGTGGTAGCACAACCCTGAGTTCAATCCCCAAGAAAATAAAACAAACAAACAAACAAAAACCTCAACATTTATGTAGGGCTTTACAAAGTATTTTTTTTGTTTTTTACAAACATTTCAATATTCACTTTAGTTGTACTGTAAAATAGTATTAAATGCTGCTCAAGGGTCACGCTTTGTGAGTCATAGTATGGGTTGCTCAAAATACCAATAGTCTTTTAGTATTGAAAACTAACACATAGTTTCATAAGAAGCAAACATATTGCAACAGACTGAATGCAAAATACAAATGATTATCCAGCTGTCATACATTAAGCCAGAAGTTTGCAAACAGTGCCACTCCTATTTTTCATGAAAAATATATTAACATATATTGGGTTTATTATTACTTAAAAATACTTAATGCTTTTACATGTCCTTAGTTTTAATTTTGGCTGTAGTAAATACTGGATAGATATAACCAAAATAAACAAAAGGCTCTTTGGGAGAACTGAAACTAAAAAAGTTTGAGAACTACTGTGCCTTTGGTATTATATAGTTACACACACACACACACACACACACACACACACACACATATATAATATATACAAATTTTCTTTGTAGTGATGGCTATCAAACACAGAGCCTTGCACATGCTAGGCAAGCACTTACCACTGAAATACATCCTCAGTTCTTCTGGTGTATTTTTTAGTTAGGAGAAAAGCTAAAAACCTGAATGAATTATTTACATTGGTGATTAGGCCTGGCTCACATAAAGCTAACATATTTAGCATTTTTCCCCCCAAGGCTAAACAAAATTTTAAAAATTTTGGTATTGGAGATTGAACCAGCGGTGCTTTACCACTGAGCTACATTCTCAGCCCCCCTACCCCCCTTTTTTAAAAAAAAATTTAGTTGTCAATGGACTTTTATTTTATGTATTTATTTGTATGCGGTGCTGAGAATCAAACCCAGTGCCCCACACATGCTAGGCAAGTGCTCTATCACTGAGTTACAACTCCAGGCCCCTCAGCCCTTTTTTATTTGGAGACAGGGTCTAAGTTGCTTAGGCCTCCCCTAAATTGCTGAGCCTGGCCTTGAATTTGCAATCCTCCTCCAGAGTTGCTGGGATTACAGATGTACGCCATCATTCCCAGCAATGAAATTAAATATTTTAATGTACATGACAAGATGGCTACAATGAAAACAGAAGCTTGAGAACTGTATGAAGAGTTGATTATGGGGGCTGAGTCATTGTATCAGGGTATTTATCTTATGAAAATTACAGCATGATAAAGAACATTAAAGCTGGGCATGGTGGCACAGGCCTGTAATCCCAGTGGCTAGAGAGGCTGAGGCAGGAGGATCACAAGTTCAAAGCCAGCCTCAGCAATTTTGCGAGGCCCTGAGCAACTCAGCGAGACCCTGTCTCTAAATAAAATTTAACAAAAGGGCTGGGAATGTGGCTCAGTGGTTAAGTGCCCTCTGGGTTCAATCCCTGGTACTCTCCTCTCCCCCAAAAATCAAATAGAAATTAATTATCAGCTTTCTTCAAACAAAAATTCTTTGTGTATCTTTATTTTCAGAGATTAGCATCAAGCAATTTTAATGAGAGCACAACGAATTCAGTCTGTTGCCAGTGGGCCACTTATCTACATGACTTTTGAGGTTTTTTTTTTTTTTTTTTTAAGATGAACACATCATCTTTATATTTTATCTTTTTTTTTTTTTTTTGGCACCAGGGACTGAACTCAGGGGCACTCGACCACTGAGCCACATCCCCAGCCCTATTTTGTGTTTTATGTAGAGACAGGGTCTCACTGAGTTGCTTAGTGCCTCGCCATTGCTGAGGCTGGCTTTGAACTCGCGATCCTCCTGTCTCAGTCTCCCTAAGTGCTGGGATTACAAGCGTGAGCCACCGCGCCCGGCTGTATATTTTATCTTTATGTGGTGCTAAGGATCGAACTCAGTAGCTCACACGTGTGAGGCAAGCGCTCTACCACTAAGCCACAATCCCAGCCCAAGTTCTTGATATACTGGGGACACACACAAAAATCCTGGGATGTTGGAGAGAAAATTGTAGCCCTCCCAATCTTTTTTCTTCTCTACTGCTAGAATTATCCTGCTATGAAAGTTGCTTTATTCTTAAAACTACATTGCTTTTCAACCTCTTCATATCCCTTGCCTCCCAGACATCTCCCCACCCCTTCAATAGATATCTATTTTGGCATGTGAGTTTCAAAATTGTTTCAGTAATCTAATCCTGAATAACATCCATTTTAAAATATACAAAGTTAAGCAATAAACAAACATCTGTTGAAATGTTTACTGAATGAATATAATCCATTGGAGAGGATATTCACACTCAAGTTCCATGAAAATCAACTAATGGGAAAAGATTACACTGTTAATCCATTTTATTTTTATTTTTTGGTACTTGGGATTGAACTCAGGGATGCTCTACCCCTAAGATACATCCCCAGCCCTTTTTCTGAGACAGGGTCTTGCTAATTTGCAGATGCTAGCCTTGAACTTGAGATTCTACAGCCACAGGCATGCACCACCATACACAGCTGCTAACTCATTTTTAAAAATCTGATTGTGGGGCTCATGATGTAGCTTGGTGGTAGAGTACTTGCCTAGCTATGTGAAAGTACTACAAAGAAAAAAAAATCTGAACATGAAAGAGAATCATGGGCCTGGCACAGAGGCTAACACTTGTAATCTCAGTAACTCAGGAGGCTAAGGCAGGAAGATCGTAAGTTCAAGGCCAGACTCAGCAATCTAGTAAGTCCAATAACAACTTAGTGAGACTCTGTCTAAAAACATATTTAAAAAGGCTGGGGATGTAGCTTAGTGATAAACCCCCAGTACCAAAAAAAAAAAAAAAAAAAAAAGAGAGTAACATCTTTTAGGGAGTGGTGGGACTTGAATTTGATTTTCTGGGAGAAAACTATTACTTCAGAGTCATTTAATGAAACCTTAACAATTTTATCAGGGATTCCGATACCCGCTGACATGTACATGATAAATTTCAGACAAATTATTTCACAAATTTTTGCCATTTTAAGTACCAATGAAGATATTGCACAGACACTGACACTAGAATCATGTCACAGCAATTGTACCATTTTAATATGCATCTGGGTATTAATGATCTTTAGTGTCTGGACACATTCCAGGTTAGAGCAAAAGCATATGCTCATTTTTGTGTTTTCACAGTATAATTACAGGTCTCACTCCTTTTAAGTAACATGTAATTACATGTATAATTATGTATATTAACATATAAAAGCATATAACAAGCTCCAATATTTAACACTACTGAATATTACTCCCACCAAGCAAATGTCAATTTGATTTTGTATTCTAGGAAGAAAACAATCAAAGAGATGTATTGTAGTTTTAATACCTGGGGGATTCTTATAACCTCTTCTGAATAATGGCCCTATACTGCTATTATATAAATATTTTTCTTATAATTTAAAGTTCTCTCTTAACATCTTTAGTTAGGGGTAAGAAGTCTTAAAAGAAACTTTAACATAAATGTTCACATTTTACTAAGTGATTTTTACTAAGTGAAAGATGCTTCTCTTTCCACAAAAGCCAAACAGAAAACAAAAAGTGTTACTAATATTTTCTATTTATTCATTAATAAAAAGTGCATAGTACAAGCCCTTTATCCCAATCCAAGAACTCAGTAAAGATTAACAATAAACCCTGGATGGCACAGACATAATTTGTTTGGCATGATTTAAACATTTAAAAACAGCAATTTACATTTAGTACATCACATGACCACTTTTGCCTCTAACAAAGTAATCATCAGACATGGTAACAATACATATGATGTTTCATTTAGAAATATTATAAGGCTAACCCTAAAATTACAATAACAAAGTTTCACCCATAAACTGTAAACTCTCTTCATATTTCCTTCTTCAAGTTGCTGTTTTGTGTCTTAAACTTAACTGGTCAAATCTAAGCACATACCCATTTAGAGTGACAGACTTTGATTCAGAGCAACAGATTTTCAATGTTCCTCTGAAATTTTACTATGTTGATAATTCCATATACAGTATCATATCACATACCACAAAGATACTAATAGTAACCATGGAATACAGCTACTCCATGGTTATATTACAGAAAATCTCTGCAAGTTGTAAAATATGACTTGCTGACCATGGGATCAGTGCTTATATAGATACATGATAAAATCTTTTACTATAAACAGTTCCAATGTTAACCTTTTCCATATGAAAAGCAAAGCCAAAATTACCATTGTTTTAAGAACATTAAATGACTTTAAAACACAAACATTTTTTTCTTTTGGTGGTGCTGAGGATTAAACCCAGGGCCTTGTACATGTTGGGCAAGCATTCTACCACTGAGTTACATCCCCGACCCTCAAAATAAACTCTTAATAGCATTTGTGGAATGTTCAAGAGTCCAAAGTAATAAAAATGTAAGCTTCATATTTCTTTTATACAGATTATTTTAAAAGGATGATAGCCATATTTCAAGTGAATGTTTACAAGGTAAGTAATGATTTAAGAATGTGCTCCATTTAAAGTCCACATGTTGAAGCTTTATGAATTAAATATAATCATATAAATCACTAATTAGGTTAACAAGAACACTTTATGTGCAATGCACTGACTTTTCAGGAATGCAGAGAAATTTTAAAAGCAAAAAGCCCAGGACTAAATACTTCACTAAGAACTTCTATTACTAACTTAATAGAAGATTCATATAGGAAAAGGCTACTGTATTTAGATACAATGCCAATTAAGTGTATGTGACAAAAATGAAAAATGAGGATTAAGAATTCAAAAATTTCAGGTCTCTAATGGTAGACATTTTTATCCATATTTTGGCCACATCTTCAACAGAAGCCAATTATCAATTATGAGCCACAGACTCAGTGAATATATCAGCCTCTTTCCCAGGATTGGTCTTCTAGTGAGTTAGGGAACAGATGTTAGGATATATGGGTGAGCCTTCAGTGTTTAAGGGGCATGGGCAGATAAAGGATTGCAATAGGCAGTTGATAGCTCATGTTTGCCATTCCAGACCTTTCTGCTTTAAATACTTTACTAGCTATGGATAGAGCTAGGAAGGCTTCCAGTGGGGCACTGCAAGACAAATCTTTACTCTGTGGTGTTCATTTATCCAGGATTTAACTTACCTGTGTTAACATTACCCCTTTATCAGCACAAGTAATTAAGAGTTGGTTATATTATTTCAAGAAGTTGAGCACAAAACCAAGATGCACAAGGAGGAATGCAAGCAGTCAATATTGGATTATATAATGAAATGATGCCTTTACAATGTTTATGGCCTATAATGTAATCATAATAAAGGGGGAAACACCCTATGAGTGTCACACAACTGTATCAGAGACTATTAAACAGTACAATAATATAGAGAAGTTTATTTAGTTCACACAAATAGTTTCTCAGATCTGTACAGTGAAAAGCTAGACTGACCTGGGGGTAAAAATCCTTACATTGATAACAAAATATCTTCTAGCTCCATAAATCATATGTAATCACTTGTTAAGGAAAAAAATCCATAACCACTGTGGGTTGTGCAGACATTTTTTTAATGGCAATTGTATTGACTTTTTTGCCAAACTGAGAAAAAACAATGTAACCTTTTTCTTTTTTATGCATTTCAAAATTCACTTATATCAATATTCCTTTCCACCCCAATCCATCCCATTACCAAACAGGAATGAGGTAAGGGGTAAGAAAAATATTCTTGATTGTTTCTAATTTTCCTCCTTTTCCCCTGGAATAAACCAAGAATTCAATGAAATTTTTTTGAAGTTGGAAGGATAACAAAAGTCTCAAAATTTTCTTCAAATAAAATAAATAAGTAAATAGGCATTCAAATGTCAGTAAGCTGGTAAGCCCCAGTATAGATGTAAGATAGTTTCATTTTAACAGGGAAGTGTTAGAACAGAAGAGAGGCATCCTGAGGCACTCATTTACAAAATAAATTATAGCTTAAGTTATTACTAGATAGATCATTCCTGGCAAAGACAGAAAGAATAAACTTTTCCCCTCCTTTCATGAATCTTGTAAGGCTAGGGTATGGCTTGCAAATGTCATATATTGGACTGTAAATCATCTACTATATTGATTAGTCTTATTTATTTAAAGTATTCTTGGGCTGGGGAGATAGCTCAGCGGTAGAGCACTTGCCTAGCATGTACTAGGCCCTGGGTTCAATGCCCAGTACCGCAAAAAACCAAAACAAAACATTCTTAACATTAGACATTTTTAATGGGAGTAAAAAAATTATTAAAACAACCATTTCACTTCTCCTAGCCACCCAAATCAGCTGCAATAAATGATACAGAGTTCAGCTATAATTTGTAAAATATTCCAAGAGTTGCCACAGTCCCAAGAACTAGAGAAAACTGCCACCCACTAATAAACTACCAAAGTAAATGTAAATACAGTGTGGTCCTCATTTTCTTTCATATAATCCCAGATAACCCCAAATAACTTTATAAATACCATATGAAGAAAAAAATCTTAAAAACCTATCAAAACTATTTAAAATACTTAAATGCAGAAAGCCCAAATTTCCTTCAGTTAGGTCACAAATCACCCAAAAATTATGGTCACAGTTACAAACAGAATGAGTGGAATGTTTAAAGTTTAGGACAACCAAAAAAGCCCCATGTAACTTTTTAAATATAATCATTTACTCAAATATACTGTAAATGGGAATGGTGATAACACAGGAAGCAAAAATAAGTTTGCAAGTGAAACTGCTAGAAGCTCATGAGAACAATACCATCCCATATTGCAGATGCAAAAGGAAAAACAGTTCTAATGGGGTTAAAAGTACTCTGGTCATCTTCGTTCATTTGGTCTTGCAAGGTGTTAACTATTTTCACTTCCCATATCACAAAGTTAGTCCACAGGAGGAGCTGGTGGATCCTGTCCCTGGCATCGAAAAGAAATAAATTATTTGAGGGACTGCTTAGATCCTGGTGCAACCAATCTAACACAAATAGGTAAGAACTGAGTAGCAATGCCCCCACCCTCCAATCCCAAACTATATACTTATACACTCATTTGGACTTTTCATATGTTCTGCAATGTTTGTCTCATTCTTCCCTGTGGTGTGGAAAAAAGGGGTGATCTTCAAACCAATAAAGATAGTTTGATTCTTCTTGCTAAAGTGATGGGTTTAGTTAGCGCATTCATTGTGAAGCTAAAGACTTGTTTCTCACTACAGGATCTTAAGGAAGAAGCTTGTGGCTCCAGTTGTTCCTGGCAGCCGTCCTGTAGCCACATGGAAGCCCACCTTGGAATAAGCTAATAGTAAAAGAAACTAGGTCTTCAATGACACTGTAAACTTTCTAAACACTGAACCTACCTCTGGATTTTTTTATGTCTAAACCAATCAAGTCACTTATTCAAATTACTTTGAATTGTTTTTTGTTACTTGAATTAGAAAGCAACTGAACTGAAAAGAACAGAGCTTTTATGGTCTTCAGAAAGATTTTATTTATTTACTCTAACATACCCAGTTAAGGGTGATCTATATTTCTATCTGGAATCAGAGTCAATATTGTTCTTTTCTTTTTTTTTTTTTTGGTGGTGTTGGATATTGAACCCAGGGCCCTGTGCATGAAAGGCAAGCACTCTACCAACTGAGCTATCTCCCCAGCCCTCAATATTGTTCTTGCTTATTACTAGGACAGAGGGATTACTATTCCTAGAACCTGCAGCCTATAATGAACTGAGGTGTAGGGGGTTCGTCACTTTTACTGGCTTCTAAGTCAGGTTAAGATGGATTTCTTTAATTCCAAATACTGGGAAAGTTGCTCTTTGATACAAAAGAAAGCTGCATATAGTGTAAGAAAAAGTCTATGGAGGAATCAATAAAGATAATATGCAAAGTTCATGAATATTACCCTCTCCAGGAAAAAGTAAACTTAAAACTTTTTATGTGCACTAAAGAAGACTTTTTTTTTTTTTGTGGTGCTGGGGATTGAATCCAGGGGTATTCTACCATTAAGCTACATCCACAGCCCTTTTTAAAATTTTTTTATTTATTTTTATATGTGGTGCCAAGAACCGAACCCAGTGTCTCATGCATGTTAGGCAAGAGCTATACCACTGAGCCACAGCCCAGCCCCTCTTTTTAAAAATTTTTAAAGCCAGGCACTATGGCGCACGCCTGTAATCCCAGCACTTTGGGAGGCTGAGAGAGGAGAATCATGAATTCAAAGCCAGCCTCAGCAACGGAGAGGCACTAAGCAACTCAGTGAGACCTTGTCTCTACATAAAACACAAAATAGGGCTGAGGATGTGGCTCAGTGGCAGTGTGAGACAGGGTCTCTGTTGCCCAGGCTGGCCTCAAACTTGTGATTCTTCTGCCTCAGCCTCCTGAGTTACAGGGATTAGAGGTGTGAAACTCAGTGACAGTTGCCTTTTTAAAACAAATTTTTTTAGTTGTAGATGGATGCATTTTATTAATATTTTATTTATATATATGTGGTGCTGAGGATTGAACCCAGAGCCTCACACATGCTAGGCAAGTGCTCTACCACCGAGCCACAACCCCAGTGGTTGTGGCACCCACAACCTCAGTGCTCTACCACTGAGCCTGCCTTCTTTTTTAGTTTAAGACAGCACACAACATATCTAAAACATATGATAGCAGAACATACATTCTGCTCCTAAAACCAAAGCACTGACCAAATTAGCATTGCATATTTGCTTTTTCCTTATATAAAAAAGTAGTCTTAACTGAATTTCTAACATTAACACTACAATATTGAGGAAAAGCAGCAACTATTTTAAGAATTCAATTTGGTAAAATTTGAAGAGGAGAATTAATGCAGCAATTTAGTGTTTAAGTGAATCCATCATAGAAATTTATTTTGAGGTAAATTTCATCCTATAGATGTTTTTAACATTTTAGTAAAATTGACAAAAATTGTATATACTTACCAGATACAACATGTTTTGAAATGGCATATGCATTGTAGAATAGCTAAATTTATCTAATTAACATATGCATAAAATTTGAAAAGAGACAACATATCAAATGGTAAAGAAATAATGCATAAATACTGGTTCTGGTAAGGATTAAAAAGAATCCTTTAGTGAAGGTTTTATTAAAGATGGTAGTGAAAACTCCCTGTTGAGTCACTTTATATTTTTCATTTAGAAGATTCTAAAAATGGTTGCAATCATGAGTATAAACATTCATCAACATGAAGAATTCCTCTCTCTCCTTTTACCAACTCAGTTAAGTTACTGGATGCTGGAAATGGGTTTGAAAGAAAATCATAGGAAAACAGGATGTAGCCAGATAGGCTCACAGTCTTTTTTGTATTTAATAGCCAGGACAGAAGAGGGTAAAACATTTGAAATGAAGCTGGTAAGGGTGTTTCTGGGAGCTGAAAGCACTAAAGCAGAGATATCAACTGTGAAATGGATAGAATAGGCAGTGCAGGACAGAGATTTGAGCAATACTGCTGTGGATTATGAGCTGGATCATTTCTGATGTTTCTTAGTTGAGGTAATTCAGCCAGGCACAGTGGTGCACATCTGTAATCCCAGTGACTCAGAAGACTGACATAGGAGGATGGCAAGTCTGAGGCCAGCCTCAACAACTTAGTGAGACCCTGTCTCAAAATTAAAAAACTAAAAAAGGTAGTTTACTGGCAGAGTGCCCTCAGTACCAAAAAAAAAGTTGGAATTCTTTTTTTTTTTTTAGTACCAGGGATGGAACTCAGGGGTACTCGACCACTGAGCCACATTCCCAGCCCTATTTTGTGTTTTATGTAGAGACAGGGTCTCACCGAGTTGCTTAGCACCTTGCCATTGCTGAGGCTGGCTTTGAACTCGTGATCCTCCTGTCTTAGCCTCCCAAAGTGCTGGGATTATAGGCGTGAGCCACCGCGCCCGGCTTGGAATTCTTTTAAAAATTATTTTTGGGGGCTGGGATTATGGCGCAGTGGTAGCGTGCTCGCCTAGCACACATAAGGCACTGGGTTCGATCCTCAGCACCACATAAAAATAAAATAAAGATATTCTGTCACCTACAACTAAAAAATAAAAAACATTAAAAAAATTATTTTTGGACTGCTGGTCTGTGCTATTTCTATGTTTAACTACTCAAAAGGCAAAATTAACTAGAAATATATAGGAAAAACTCACTCTATGAATTGAGTCTTCCTTTTACTAATAAAGATATTTTAGTCAAAATACTTTTCCTCCTCCCCAGATCATATACATGCACTCAACCAAAAAGGATTTATAATTCACATCACTTACATTATGAGGACTAGTTGGCTTTCCGGATAAGTTGGATCCTCGGAGATTAGGAGGTCTCAGCAAGAACAAGATCACTGCAATAACCATCCAGGCCATTAAGATCATAGTAATACTGATGCCATTGTCACCAGAGGGTCCTGGTACTAAAGACAAACAAAAAAATGCATTTCTGGTAAAACTGTGGCATGATTATACTATTGTTAAATCAATGTAAAAACAAATTCTAATGTTTAAAAATTCTATTAAAATAAAAAAATTTGGAGAACAACTGTGAAGTAGTATATCTTCAATTTCCTTTTCCTTCAGTGAGGAAAATCTACGTGGTTCTGATGTTAAATACTCATAAAGTAGTATATCTTCAATTTCCTTTTCCTTCAGTGAGGAAAATCTACGTGGTTCTGATGTTAAATTATAATAAAAAAATTTTTTTGGCAGTACTGGGGATTAAACCCAGGGGTGCTTTACCACTGAGCTACATCCCCAGAGCTTTTCATTTTATTTTGAAATAAGATCTTGTTAAATTGCCAAGGCTGTCCTTGAACTTCCAGTAATCTTGCCTCAGCCTCCTCACTAGCTGGAATCAGGTAGGCATACTCCAACATGCCAAACAACAAATTCAGATTTTTTTTAAAAATATTTTTTTAGTTGAGATGGACACAAATATCTTTATTTATTTTTATGTGGTGATGAGGATCGAACCCAGGGCCTCACGCATGTGAGGCAAGCACTCTTCCACTGGGCCAGAGCCCCCAAATTCAGATTTTGAATAGTGTGACAGTTCTTAATATTTTGGGGTAATAATCCTCTGAGAATTTGATAAAAATTAAGGACTCTTTCCACTATAAGACAACACACTATACATATTCAACATTTTTGTATATAACTGTGGAAGGTTCACGAACCTACAAGGCCACCAATCTCCACTCCTCCAAAAAACTTTTCTCTTTCAGTATTGAGGATTGAACCCAGGGCTTCAAGCACTCTACCACTGAGCCACAACCCCAGCCCCCTTACATCCTATTTTTAAGATGCCATTTCTACAATGTAGATTTGAGGGCTGGGGATGTAGCTCAGTGGTAGAGCGCTTGCCTAGCATGTGTGAGGCACTGGGTTTGATTCTCAACATCACGTAAAAAAATAAAATAAACGTATTGTGTCCACTACAACTAAAAAAATATTTAAAAAAAGGAAAAGGGAACATTTAGGGTATATACTATATAAATTAAAATATCCCTTTTATGATGTTCTCAACCAAAGAAAGATTAATCTGGCCTTCTTTCTCAGAAAAAGTTGAAATCTATGCATTTATCAAGAGAAAGAACAGAGGTATATGTATGTGTGTAGCTCTCTATTTCTCAGCTCCTTGAGGCAGCCATGTCTTATTTAATAATAAGTGTCTAGCACAGTATCTGGGCTTATGATATAAGGTGAACACATAAATGAAACATTTTAAAAAGTGAAATTATTAAAGATCTCAATTTTCAAAAATTTAAAGTACAGAAGATTAGATTTCTAGAGAAAAACATAGTTATCTCTAGCCTATCAAGACTACATTGGTTTTGGTTTCCCTGCATCAGGAGAAAGTAAAAGAAATCCAGACAAGATGTTGAAACTAAGATGGGGAACACACTAGGATTCATAGGCCCAAGACTTACTTCTAAAAAGGGAAGGGATCAGTGGCAAAATCGAGGCCAAAGGGCTATCTAGTAACCAAAGGAGACAGAATCAACTTAAGAGCTGGGCTGGCCCAAGAGTAGACCAGATAGGAATAGAGCTTCTGTTCTAATCCCAGTCACTTTACTAGAAACAGCCACTAGGGTCACGAAACTGCATTGCATGACTACTCAATGTAATGCTAGTTTCTCTATGTCCAATCTCCATTTCTTCCTGGTATACTGCATTTGCCTGCCTGCATAACCAATACCAGTTTCATCATTTGATCTTTGGGTCCTAGCCCTCTTGTATACATCCATTATCCCCTCTCCTGTATCTGACACCCTCTTCTCCACTGGCGTCATCCTGTAATCACTTAAACACAATCAAACTCCCATCTTTTTTTTTTTTTTTTTTTTATTTAGGCTTACATGTTAACAGTGTAAATTGATTCATTGTACATAGATAGAGGATAACATATCAATTCTCTAGTTGTAAGTTGTATAGAATCACAACATATATGCAGTCATACATAAAGTTAGGGTTATCTCACGCCAGTCAGAATGGCAATTATCAAGAATACAAACAACAATAAGTGTTGGCGAGGTTGTGGGGAAAAAGGCACGCTCATACATTGCTGGTGGAACTGCAAATTGGTACAACCAATCTGGAAAGCAGTATGGAGATTCCTTAGAAAACTTGGAATGGAACCACCATTTGAGCCTGCTATCCCACTCCTCGGTCT
>PVHX01029097.1:0-17325 GCA_004024805.1 Geosciurus inauris
GCTATAGGCTCTCTCTTGTTTCGATTGTGATGAAAAAGCTTTTAGTTTTATGCTATCCCATTTATTGATTTCTGAAAATTTTATTTCTTCTGCTTTAGAAGTCTTGTTAAGGAAGTCATCTCCTGAGCCAGTATGTTGAAATGTTGGGCCTACAATTTATTTTAGTGTGTGCAGTGTTTCTGGTCTAATTCCTAAGTCTTTGATGCACTTAGTTATTTTTGTGCAGGGTGAGTGGTAGGGGTTAACTTTCATTCTATTACATATGCATATGGATTTCCAGTTTTCTCAGGACCATATGTTGAGGAGGCTATATTTTATCCAGTGTATGTTTTTGGTGCCTTTGTATAGTATGAGATTACTCTATTTATGTGAGTTTGTCTCTGTTACTTCTATCCTCTTCCATTGGTCTTCTTGCCTATTTTGGTGCCAAAACCATGGTGTTTTTGTTAGTATAGGTCTTTAGTATAATTTAAAGTCTGGCATTATAATGTCTTCTGCTTTGTTTTTTTCACTATTTCTTTAGCTATCCTGCTCCTCTTATTTTTCCTAATGAATTTCATGACAGATTATTCTATTTCTATGAAGAACATCATTGAAATTTTGATGGGAATTGCAATGAATCTGTATAGTGCTTTTAGAAGTATGGCCATTTTGACCATATTAATTCTGACTATCAAAGAACATCTTCTAAGTCTTCCTCAATTTCTTTCTTTAATGTTCTGTAGTTTTAATTGTGGAGGTCATTCACTTTTTTAAATTACATTGATTTCTATGTGCTATATAAATGCCCAGACTAGCTCTCTAAAAGAACAACCTGTTTTGGATAACCTTTCTTCCTTCCAGAGCTCTGCTTCTATTTGTAAAAGATCCTACTCCTTCTACTCTTAACTTCCATTGTCCATGAATTTCTTTTTTTAGATTTGTGAGACAAAAACCTTGAAAAACTTTGCAATGAGATGCTTGGTTCTGCTGCAACATTCAAGGGCATAGCCCACTATATAGTGCTGCAACATATTTCTTTGTTTTAGAGGCCTGCAGCTTATGCAGATCCAACCTGCCAAAAGGAGCTGAGAAACTCCAATTTCACTATTACTAATATTTAAGAAATTTGTCTCTCAGCAAAATATCACATAAAGAGAATGTGGTAATATATACATAACCAAACAACATTAATCCATAAAAAATCCTATTACTTGTAATATCAATGAAACTGGAGATCATTATTTTAAGTGAAATAAGCTTGGCATAAAAAGATATATACTCCATGTTCTAACTAACATGTATGATCTTAAAAAGTTGATGTCATGGCAATGGAATATTACTCAGCAATAAAAGAGAATAAAATTATGGCATTTGCAAGTAAATGGATGGAGTTCGAGAATATCATGCTAAGTGAAGTAAGCCAATCTCAAAAAACCAAATGCTGAATGTTCTCTCTGATAAGTGGATTCTGATCCATAACGTGGGGGAGGACACGGGAAAAACTGAAGAACTTTGGTCACAGGGGTAGGAGGGGGGATGGGGCATGGGGACAGTAAAGATGGTGGAATATGATGGTCATCATAGCCCTAGCTTTATGTATGACTGCAAGTATGTTGTGATTCTACATCACATACAACCAGAGAAATGAAAATTTGTGCTCTATCTGTGTACAATGAATCAAAATGCATTTCAGGGACTGAAGATAATAATTATGTTCTGTTTATTTCTAAAAGCTAAAAGAAAGATTTTTGAAAGTTTTCACCATAAATGAAGATTATTTGATGAGATAGATCAGTTACATATGATTTTAATATTACATAATGTATATATGTATCACTACATCACATAATATACTGTAAACATGTATACATTGTTTTATGTGTTAATTAAAAATAAATTTAATATCAATTAAAAATAAAAAATACAATGTAAAAATGAGCCATATAAGAAAAATTATATAAAAAGAATTAAAGTTAAAATAAATTCAGAGATACTTTATCATCAAGAAATTATGTCCAAGGGCTGGGGCTGTAGCTCAGTGGCAGAGTGCTTGCCTAGCATTTGTGAAGCACTGGGTTTGATCCTTATCACTGCATAAAAATAAACAAATAAAATAAAGGCATGCTGTCCTTCCTCAACTACAAAAGAAAATTTTAAAAAAATGAAATTATGTCTGAAGTTGGCTGACTTTTTCTATAAGTAGACCAGTAAATTTTTTTTTATGCTTCCAGGTCATTGTTCTCTATCACTATTACTCAATACTGTTTTAAAACAAAATAACCTTAAAAACAACATGAGTGTGGCTGTGTTTCAATTAATCTTTATTTTGAATGCTGAATTTAAATTTCACATAATAATTTATAACCAAATTTGAATTCTGCTTGGGGATTTTCAATACTAATCGATTTACCTATAGGTCTACCCTATGACTGTACCAGATTTTGTACCTCAACCTTGTAGTAGGTTTTTGAAATGTGAAATTACATATTTTCCAACTTTGTTCTACTTTTGCAAAATTTTCTTGCTATACAGGATCAATAACTTAGATTTCCATGTTAATATTAAGATCATCCTATCAATTTTGATATAGATGACTGGAATTTTGATAGAGATAGTGTGGAATTTGTAGACAAATTTATGGATTATTGTCACTTAACAACAATAGGTATTCTGAACCATGAACATTAAATGATATTCCTTTTACTAGTTCTTTTTTAAGTTCCTCACAAATGTTTTGTACTTTTCAGAGCACAAATTTGCATTTTGTTAAATATATATTTTATTCTTTATAATGCAATCATAAATAGAATTACTTTTCTAATTTAAACTTTTATTTTTCATGGTTAGTGCAGGGACACTATAACCTTACTGCCTCAAAATCAACTGTTAGATAGGTAGACATACAAACAACATGAAAAAGGAAGGTAACAAATCACCTCAAACAAACTAAAATATATCAAAAACAAAATCCATTGACACCACAGTGGAAGAAATATCAGAGAAGGAATTTAGAATGTTCATATTTAAACTGATCTGTAAAATACAGGATGATGTAAGGGAGCAAATACAGGTTAAAAAAACACTTCAATAAAGAGAGATTCTGAAAAAACACATAAATCCTCAAAATGAAGGAATCAATAAATCAAATAAAAATTCATGGGAAAGTATCAATAGTAGCCTAGACAACCTGGGAGACAAAGTCTCAGGCAATGAAGTCAAAATATATAATCATGAAAATTAAGATAAGCATCAGAAAAAGATGTTGAGTCCATAAACAGAAATTCCAAGAAACATGGGATAGCATAAAAACACCAAATATAAGATTTATCAGGTTAGATGAAGGCTCAGAGATGCAAACCAAAGGAATGCATGATATTTTCAATGAAATAATGTCTGAAACTTTCCTAAACCTTAAGACTAAAATGAAATATTAAATACAGGAAGCTTACTAGACCCCAAAATTACAAAATTACAACAGACCCACAACAAGCCATATTATTATGAAGATATATAACATACAGAATAAGGATAGAATTCTAAAGGATGCCTTAGAAAAAGTCAAATTTGGATCTCAGCTGATTTTTCAACCCAGACCCTGAAAGCTAGGAGATCTTGGAATAATATATATCAAGCTCTGAAAGAAAATGGATGCCAACCAAGAATACTATACCCAGCAAAATTAAGCTTCAGATTTAATGATGAAATAAAATCCTTCCTTGATCAACAAAAGTTGAAAGAATTCACAATAAGAACTTGCACTATAGAATATTCTCAGCCATATATTTCATGGAGAACAAATAAAAATTAAAAATAAAATCTAGCAAAGAGGAAACCACATTAGAAGAATAGTAGATTTTAAAAGGAGCTATTTCAAATTAAAATCAAGATATATTTCAAAGTGACAGGAAATAAGAATCATTTCTCAATAATAATATTGAATGTAAATGACCTAAACTCATCAATCAAAAGACATTGACTGGAAGACTGGATTAAAAACAAGACCCAACAATATGCCGTCTCCAAGAGATTCATATCATAGGCATAGACATCCACAGACTGAAGGTAAAAGGATGGGGAGAAATTATCATCTCATGTATCTTGCAAACAAGCAGGGGTTTTTATCTTCATATCTGATAAAGTAGACTGCAAGTCAAACTTAATCAGAAGGGACAAAGAAGGCCATTTCATACTGCATAAGGGAATTATATATCAATAAGATATAACTGTATTAAATATTTATGCCCCAAACAATGGAGCATCTACATACATAAAACAAACCCTTCACAATCTCAAGAATCAAATAGATCACAACACAATAATACTGGTTGACTTCAACACACCTGTCTCACTAATAGATAGATCTGCAAATCAAAAACTGAAAAAAGAAGCCATAGAACTAAAAAATACAATTAATAATTTAGACTTAATGGACATATATATATAATATTTCACCCAACAAAAAATCAATACACTTTGTTTTCATCAACACATGGAACACATTCTAAAATAGAACTCATCTTAGTCCACAAAGCAACTTCTAGCAAATACAAAAAATTAGAGATAATACCTTGCATTCTATTAGATCATAATAAAATGAAATTAGAAATTAACAATAAAATCAAAATAGAAGTTACTCTAACACCTGGAAACTAAATAATACACTATTGAATGAACAATAGGTAGCAGAAGAAACTGAGGATAAAATTTTAAAAAATACTTAGAGGTGAATGAGTATAGTGAGACAACTATATTAAAATCTTTGGAATACTATGAAGTCAGTTCTAAGAGCAAAGTTTATTGTATTGAACTCATTAATAAAAAGAACAGAAAATCATCAAATAAACAACCTAACTTTACATCTCAAAGCCCTTGAAAAAGAAGAACAAACTAGCACCAAAAGCCTTAGAAGAGAGGAAATAATAAAAATCAGAGCCAAAATTAATGCAACTGAAACAAACAAAAAGTTCAAAAAAATGATGAATGAAAAAGTTGGTTCTTTGAAAAAATAAAAATATTTGAGAAAACTGTAACCAAACTACCAAAGAAAAAGAGAGAAAAAGACTCAAATTCCTAAAATTGTTGATGTAAAAGAAATATCACCATGGACACCACAGAAATAACCACTATAATCAGAATCTTCTTTGAAAATCTATATTCCAATAAAATTGAAAATCCTGAAGAAATTGAGAAATTTCTAGAGACATATGACCTATGCAGATTGAATCAAGGGAATATGGAAAATTTAAACAGATCAATTTCAAGCAATGAAATTGAAGATGTCATCAGAAGCATACCAATTTTAAAAACCCAGGACCAGATGGATTCTCAGCTGAGTCCTACAAAACCTTCAAGGAAGAACTAATGCCAATACTCCACAAATTATTCCATGAAATAGAGAAGGAAACCCTTCCAAACTCATTCTATGAAGCTAGTATTGCTCTGAAACCAAAACCAGACAAAGACATATCAAGGAAAAAAAGTTCAGACCAATATCCCTAATGCACATTGATGTGAACATTCTCAACAAAATATCGGCATTCAAAAACTTATCAAAATAATAGGGCACATTGAATAAGTGGGGTTCATTCCAGGGATTAAAGGTTGCTTCAACACATGGAAATCAATACACATAATTCACTACATCCACAGAGTTAAAGACAAGAATAACATGATTATCTCAATAGATGCAGAAAAAAACATTTGACATAATTCAGCATCCATTCATGTTCAAAACACTAGAAAAATTAGGGATAGTAAGAACTACCTCAACATTGTAAAACCTATATATGCTAAACCAAAGGCCATCATCATTCTAAAAGGAGAAAAATTGAAAGCATTCTAAAACCTGGAAGAAGACAGGAATCCTCTCTTTTACCACTCCTATTCAACATAATCCTTGAAACCCTAGTAAGAGCAGTTAGACAAAACAGAGAAATTAAAGGAGCAATAATAATAATAGAGGTCAAACTATCCCTATTTCCCAACAACATAATTCTGCATTTAGAAGACCCTAAAAACCTATTAGAAGGCTTTTAGAACACATAAATGAATTCAACAAATATCAAGGTATAAAATCAATACCAATTAATCAATTGCATTTCTATACACCAATGATATATCAGCTAAAAGAGAAACCAAGAAAACTATTCCCTTTAACATAGCCTCAAAAAATAAAATATTTGTGAATAAAACTAACAAAAGAGGTAAAAGATCTTTATAATGTAAACCACAGAACATGAAAGAAAAAAATTGAAGAAAACCTCAGAAAATGGAACAATCTACCATGTTGTTTGATAGGTGGAATCAATATTATCAAAATAGTCATACTACCAAAAGCACTATACAGATTTAATGCAGTTCCTATAAAGATCCCAATGATGTTCTTAATATAAATAGAAAAACTAATCATAAAATTCATTTGGAAAAATAAGAGGCCTAGAATAGCCAAAGTGATCCTTATTGAGAAAAGTGATACAGTAGGCAACACAATATCAGACCTTAAATTATTCTATACAACTATAGTAACAAAACAGCATAGTATTAGCACCAAAACAGACATGGAGTGCAATGGAACAGAACACACAGAGACACTTACATAAATACAGTTATCTCATCCTACACAGAGGTTCCATAAACATACATCAGAGAAAAGATAGCTTTTTCAACGAATGGTGCTGGGAAAACTGGAAATCCATATGTAATAGAATGAAATTGAACCTATATCTCTCACCCTGCACAAAACTCAAATCAAAGTGGGTCAAAGACCTAGGCATTAGACCAGAGACCCTGCACTTACTAGAAGAAAAAAATAGGCCTAAGTCCTCATCATGTTAGCTTGGGAACTGAATTCTTAAATGAGACTCTGAGTGCGAAAAGTAAAATCAAGAATCAATAAATGGGATGGTAACAAACTGAAAAAATTCCTCACAGCAAAGGAAACAATCAAGAACATGAACAGAGATCCTACATATTGGGAGAAAATCTTCTCCACATGCACCTAAGATAGAGCATTAATCTCCAGGATATACAAAGAACTCAAAAATCTTAAGGTGAAAGGTGAAAAGATACTTAATACTAGAAAAATGATACTTAATACTAGAAAAATAAATACTCCAATCATAAATAGGCAAAGAAATTGAATCAATACTTCACTGAAGAGGAAATATGAATTGTCAAAAAATATATGAAAAAATGTTCAACATCTCTAGCATATAAAAAACTGCAAATTAAAACTACATTGAAATTCCATCTCACTCCAGTCAGAATGGCAATTATCAAGAATACAAGTAACAATAAATATTGGTATGGATGTGGGGAGAAAGATACTCTCATACATTCAGACTTCACATTGGTGCAACCACTATGGAAAGCAGTATGAAAATTCCTTAGAAAACTTGGAATGGAACCATGATTTAAAGCAGTTATCTCACTCCTCGATCTATACCCAAAGGACTTAAAACAGGATACTACAGTAATGTAGCCACGTCAATGTTTACAGAGACTCAACTCACAATAACCAAGATATGGAAATAATCTAGGTGTCCTTCAATGGATGAATAGATAAAGAAAATGTAGTATATATACACAATAGAAAATTACTCATCCATAAAGAAGAATGAAAGAATAGCATTTGCCTGTAAATGGATGGAACTGGAGACTATCATGCTCAAGCCAATCTTTAAAAACCAAAGGCTGAATATTCTCTCTGATTAATGAATGACAACCCAAAACAAGGGCGGTGGGGAGAGGAATAATAGAAATCCATTGGGTTAGACAAAGGCAAATGAGCTAAAGGGAGGAGGGGAAGGGAATAGGTAAGAAAGTAGAATTAATAAGACATAACTTTCCTTACCTTTTATTTGACTACACGACAAGGGTAACTCCACAAGAGGGGAATCCCAAACAGAATAAGATATACTCTATATATGTATAATTCATTGTCATGTCTAACTAAAAAGAACCAATTAAAAAAAGTTTACTAAGAGTATTAAAAATGAACAAAAGGAAGAGAGAACAGTAAAATTTGGCTGTTAGTATGGAAAGGGATCGAAGAAGGGGCAACAAGAGGGACAAAAACCAAGGTGCAAACAAACAAGCAAACGTAAGATCAGAACAACTCAAACCCACATATAATTATATCCCAACTATGTAAATCCAAAGCTGACTAATAAACAGACCCAGAGGAAAGAACTTAAAGTGAAAATAAAATTATATGCGTATATTTTAAACTTTTCTCAGTGAGAAACTCCGCCACAGAAACACATTAAAATCTTGCAGAATAAAGAGAATTTTTTAAATGAAATATTTGAAAAAAATTAAATATCTGAAAATATAAAGAGAAAATTTTAAAATTACAATATATATTTTAAATGGGGGAATATGGATGAAAAAGAAAAAGAAAAACAAGATAAAAATGAAAAATCTTAATGAGAAATGAAGTTCTTAGTTTTACTGAGTTAGTCAAAACTGTTGACAGGGATGGATATTTATGTATTTATTTGGTACCAGGGATTAAAACCAGAGGCCCTTAACCAATGAGCCACATCCCCAGTCCTTTTTATTTCTTTTATTTCATTTGTTTTAATTTTGAGACTGGGTCTCATTATGTTGCTTAGGATCTTGTTAAATTGCTGAGGCTGACTTTGAACTTGCAATAATCCTCCTTCAGCCTCCCAAGCTGATGGGTAGCCTGTGCCAGTATACCCAGATTTATATTTATTTTTGACTTTGTAACTCTTGGGTATAGTGCCTAGGGTTTTAAGTCCAGTACCTTTGTATTCCTGTCTTAGCTGCCAGCTATTTTTTGTTGGAGACAAATCTGGTTTTAGTAGATCTCTGCTTCCAGTGTCCCAGTAGTGGGTGGGATAGAGTAGGCAGTGATGAAAACAATGTGTATTACTATACCAGGTGTGGTACAGAGTTCTAAATTTGAACTTTCAGTTGTTGGGGTTTATTCTTGCCAGACCTTGGAAATTTGTTGGTGGGTATTTGAGAGTTGATTCACAACCTCTATTGCTGGGGAGATGCCAGTCTCTTCAGGACATCTGGATCTCCAGTACCTCTGGTAAAATCCACTTTTAGGGCATAGAGACTAAACCTCCACATATTTCACCTTCACAACTACAAATATGTAATAGTGAGTATTTGCCATTGACTTTGAATGCTCCTGCATGGCATCTTCACTATAGCAGTTATGGGGCACAATTTTATTTGTACCTATTTCAGTAATTGTTATAAGGCACATTTTGGGAATTTACAAGTGACTGCTGGCCACATTCTTTATGGGCTTCTGATATACTGTTTCTGCTCATCGTGATACACTGCTTGTAGTTGGAATCAATTTCTGTGCCCAAGAGCATTTTCCACACACAAAGGCTTTTCTGCCTGCAAACCAGGTTTCCTCCAATCTATCTATCCCTGGAGCAGGGGATTTTTGTTTACCTTTCACTGAGTTTCCTTCCCTGTCATCACTGTGCCCAGTGATTTGACATTATATACATGTATTGGCATATCTTACCAAAATCAGCCTTCCTCTCTAACAGGTTTTGCCTGTTAACTAATTTTTCTTCATTTCTTGATTTCATTATCTGATGGTCAAACAGTCTTCTTTGTCTGCCTGTTCTCCTCACTTCCGTTAGCAGCTGCTTCTACCATCAAGTCGGAAGCCAAGCTGGTACATCTCCTATGTATTATTTCTTATAATCTATTCAAAGTTTCTTACTTTCTGTGTCTCTCATGGTTTCTTTTACAGTCTAGTATTAAGTTTCAGTGAGTTCTCTTAGTTACCCACCTTGCTAAGGAGGAATCTTCTTAATTTGTATGTCTGGTGCTAAGGAATGATTGGGAACTGCATCCTTCCTCTTATCTGTCATCTTCTCTCTCTTTCCCTTTTCTAGTTTTTTAAGGAAAAAAAATTGTTGATTTGTGATCTTTGTTTTTCAATTTTTAATTGAAATATAATAATTGTACATATCCACAGGGTTTGGCAAGATATGTCAATACATGTATATAATGTCAAATCATTAGACCAAATTAATTGACATTACCACTTAAAACATTTATCATTATTCATATTGGGAGATTTCAGAATCTTATTACCTATTTTATTTTTTATTTTTTATTTTTTTAAATTTTTTTGTTTTTAGTTGTAGATGGACACAATGTCTTTATTTATTTATTTTTATGTGGTGCTGAGGATCAAACCCAGTGCCTCACGCATGAGAGGCAAGCACTCTACCGCTGAGCTGCAATCCCAGCCCCTTATTACCTATTTTAAAATAAAAATATCGTTAACCATAGCTATCCTACTGTAGAATATTAGAAGTTATTTCCTCTTATCCAACTGCACATCTTTAACTGTTTACTATTTTCTCTCCAACTACCTTCACTCCCATTCTCCAGTCTATGGTAACCAGTGTTATACCCTCTACTTCTACTTCTAAAAAATACATTTTTTAGCTTTGAATTCTGAGTGTGATCATGTGGTATTTGTCTTTCTTTTTTATATATGGGTTTATAGTTTTAAATTTCTCCCTGAGCACTGTTTTAGCAATATCCTACACATTGTGGTATGTTTATTTTCTTTTATCTACAGCTATTTTATAATTTCCCTGGTGCTTTCTTCTTGAACATATTGTTTATTTAGGACTGTTTTAGTAAAGGTAAGTAGGATTTGTTTTAATCAAGTGTGACAAGACACACAGGAACAGAAATTACTGTCATGAAGAAAGAAATTTTTATACTTGATCCCTATAGCAGGAGGCATGACATATCATGCAAGGCCACATGGGGAGTATTAGGGTTTGTCAGGAGGCCAAAAGAGCAAGGGGAAAACAGGGACAAATCTTCATTGTTTTATCCACAGGAATAAGGTAATTTAAGGAAAGCAAGTTTAATATTGGCTACTTTGAATGATTTCAATGTATTTTGGAGTATATGAACTGTTCATACCTGGTTTTTGTCTTGGAGTGATTAAGACAAGAACATAGCAACCCTGAATGTGAGAGATATAGAGAGAGTGTAGTTAGTGGTGTGGGCCAAAACTGGTTAATTTGCTTTTGAAAGACATGTTCTTGAGAATTGCTTGATATTTCTAGAAATTAGGTAACCATGGAAATGGCAAATTCTCCAGGGTCAGCATGGCCCCAAGATGTCAAAGCATCATGAAATGTAGAAAAATTGATTTTAAAAATTGGTACTGTGTTGCTTGAAATTATATTAAGGAATATTTGGGTTGATAATAGTGGGTGAGTGGTTAGAGAGTAGTGCATAAATTGCCTTAAACATTGCATATCTTATGTCTCATTTTACCATGAGAATAGAAAGTAGAAACATATCTAGTATAAAGAATCCTTGTAGGCAACTATAACTAAGTTTCTCATTTGTATGATATGAGCCAAGAAATTAGATATAAAATATCTTGTTTCTCTAGCAATTATCTTGCTGAAGTTATAAAGTGTGTTCAATGTATACACATATATTACATATAATATGCATGTGTATATACACACACACATATATATAACATTATGCCAACATGTTATCATCATGTGTATATGTCAATAATACCTTGTCATTTATATTATTATTTGAATTAAGGTGATAGCTCTGTCACTATTATTTTTTGAGGGCATGACCTACTAATTTAGTACTGTGTAAGGCATAGTGTTATTTGTGTATCCAGTGGAATTAAATAAATATATGTATTGGCAGAGAGCAAGGAGTATACCAGGATCATGGATTAAGATAATAGCAAGTTTGAGAATATAATATAATATCTAATATGAAAGGAAGAAAAACAATTTTGCTTTAAAAAGTAATATAAACTCATCACTGGAGTTTAATTTTGTTTTCCAGGGTAAAGGCATCTCCATATTAGGGGCCAAAGTCATTTTCAAAGGTAAGGTCTTATACTGGGGTGATGTTGTCTAAGGAGACATAGTATTTCCAGTTGTGAGGTCCTGAGCTGGGGAATGCTGTCTAGAATGTGAGAAAAATGTATATATATCAAGTGAATATTAAGTGAGTTTATGGATTTATGGTATTACAAAGAGGCTGATGTAAGAGCTCCAGCATTATCTTGTAAGCAGGCCCTCTAGTTCGGCCAATTACTAAATTCCCTTGCCTCAGTTCTTGGTTTTGTTTGTGACAGGAAAGTAAATTGTGTCCTTGGATTGAAGGACTTGCATTAATCAAACTTAATGACATGTGAGTCACAAAATTTTGCATATCTTTTTGACAAAAATCTTGTGCTATAGAAAAGCTATTGGGGGGTACAAAGTATAACCTGGAAAAAATGTATTGTATTCCCTTAGAGATGAAGGGAAATTGTGGCTGAGAAACTGTGGCTGAGAAACTGTTAAACTAGGCAGTGGCTAAAACATATTTGTCAAATTTATACGAGCAAAGTATTTAATGGTTGTTGGTTGTAGACATTAATTTTAATAATATTGGATATTTATATTGGAAGCAGGTCTCCAAGGGATGGAACTATAACATTAAGTTTGGAGCAGTACACTATATGATGCCATTATTTTTATGGGAAAAAAACTGGAAAACTTTGGCTGTCAACTGAAGAGAGAGTGAATACAATCAGTCTTTTATTAATTAGGTCCTTTAAAAACTTACTTTGGGCCATTGTAACTATATTCATTAGGATTACATAAGATCCAATTATATCTGGTCAACTTGTAAATGATGAAGACATAATTTTATTTTATGATGTATTATGTTAGAGTATTTATGCCAACTATAGGATATATTAGGGCAATGGGTACTATACTATAAAAAATTTAGTCAAAGCTACAAAGTTAAAGTGAAGTATACTTAATTTTCTCTATTTTTATTTGGCTTCTTTCCTAAAATTATAGTGTTTAAATGTATTGGAATTTGCAAGATATAATAATTTCAGACCTAATATTTATTATATCCATGAAATTTTAAAAATGGATTCATTTTAGTGAGTGTTGCAATTAATTAAATACCTATGTTATAGAACACAGAAACCACTCAGTATCCTTATTTATATTATTGCTATGCAAATTATTTTAGTATATGAATTTTGTTATATTTTAGTATATTCATATAACTGTTATATATTTGTTATGTAAATTCATAGTATATAAATTTCATATTTCAAATCATGTCAAATTGCAGACCTTTGTTTAATTTAGTTAGGAAGGGAACAACACAGAAAAGAGCCTTTACTGTGTGTGTCTGTGTTTTCAGGAAAGACAATATGAAACAAACTAAGCAGGTTTGGAATTGTTTACTTCAAATAATTTCACCAGACTCTACAGCATAAATTGTCTTTGTCTGATACTTGACCCCAGGGTGATTAGGGCAAAAGGAATTGTGGCCTAGAATGTGAGAGGCTGTGTGTAGGTGGAAAGTAGGTGGTTGGAAGTACATTTTCTGACTAGTTGGTTTACACTTGGAAGTCATGCTCCTGGGTGAGTTTTTTGCTGTTCTGGTAATTGGCTAACTTGGTGCAGTTGTTGCAAACGGAATATTTAGTATTAAAGGAAAAAATAAAGGCCTGTTGGATCCAGTCGGTTGGTTGTATTGTGCAAGCTTTCTATTTCTTTGTGAATCAGTCCAATCGTTCTCTATATTTTTGGAGATAGAGGGTTAAATTATTCAACTGTTATTATTGAGTTGTCTCTGCCCACTTCTCTCAGTTTTTACTTCATGTATTTTGATGTACTGTTAGGTACATATATTTACAACTGTTAAATTTTCCTAATCATTTCAAATTGTTGTTATAAATTTACTTCTTTAACTCTGCTAATATGTTTGTCTTTCTTAGATATTAGTATTGTCTTCTATTGATTGTTATTTACATGGAAGAATATTTTCCATCATTTTACTTTTGAAATATTTGTATGAATTAATCAAAACTGTCTGCAGCATTCAGCATATATTATTGTATATTTTCTAAGTAATTCAATCTAATTACATCTGCTTTTGAATTGGACTAATCTGTTCACATTTAACATCATATTGATGTTTGGGCTTACATTTTGCTTTCACTTCCTGTTTTCCATTTTTCATATCATTTTTACTCTTGTTTCTTTTTAGTTATATGTAACACTAGAATCTATTTTGACATAATTATACAAATATCCTTATTCTAATTCAGACCCTAGTACCTCTCCTCACACTGCTTCTTTCCCTGTATTTTTCTTTCTGCTATTTAGCCATAGTTATTATTTTTTAATTAAGTGAAATTTATTTTTAAATCTATTAGGAATAGAACAGAGAACAGAAATACAATATTACTTTTTTAAAAAAATATTCTTTTTAGGTATGTTTTGTAATTGTATTTACAAATTAAGTACCTTTACTACCATTCTTATGTTGTGCAGATTCAAATATGTCTTTAGTATCACTTGTTTTCAGTCTGAAGAATCTTTTTAGTGTATGTTATAAAGCATGTCATCTAAGTCTGATTTCTCTCAGTTTTTTGTGTATTTGTGAATGATAGTATCTTCACTTTTGAAAGATAATTTTGCTAGATATAAGGTATATGAAGTCTCTTTAATGTTATTTTTGTTTTACTTTTCAGCATTTTAATGATGTCATCCCCCTGCTTTTTGGCCTTAATTATTTCTGATGGGAATTTGGCTGTTAATTTTCTAAAATTCTTTTTGTACATATTGTATTGAATAATTTTCTCTAGCTGGTTTCATATTTTTTCTTGGTCTTTGTCTTTTAATACTTTTATTCTGTTGTTTGTGGATGTGAATGTCTGCAAATATCTTATTTGGAGTTTATTAAGATGGTTGGATATGTAGATTAATATTTTCATCAAACTTGGGGAATTTACTGCCTTTATTTCTCCTTACATTCTCTTCTCCTTCTGGTACTCCCATTATACATATGTCATTATATAGTGTATAATTTTTTTGGTCTATCTTTAAGAATGATGATTTTTTCTTCTGCCATTTCCAACCTATCTTTGAGCTTTTATAATGAAGTTTTTATCTTAATTATAGTACTTTTCAACTCCAGAATTTTAATTTAGGTTTTCAATATTACTATTTCATCATTAACATTCCGTATTGCATGAAACATTGCCATCATAGTTTATCTGTTTGTTTGTCAGTGCTGGTGATTGAACCCAGAATCTCAAACATGCTAGCAACTGCTCTACCACTGAGGTATGTACCCACCTGCAGAACCTTTACTTTTTTCAATATGTTTCCTATAGCTCTTTGAAGACATTTATCATAGCTGCTTTGAAGGCTTTTTCTTCTAACCACCACTTAGAAACCTCAATGTTAGTTTACATTGCTTATTATTCCCTGTTCATATGTCCCATTTTCCCATTTATTTACATATTTTATAATTGTTTTGTGAAAAACTGCACATATTAAATAATATATTATGAATCTGAATATTGATTCTACTCCTCTCCCCAGGGTTGGTTAGTTGATTTTTTGTTCACTGTTTTTAATGACCTTTTAAAACTAATTGAATGAATATTTCCCACATAGTTTCTATTTGCTGATGTGTTTATTCATTTTTAAAAAATAATTCACATAATATTTATATTTAAATATCTATGGAGTGTGGTTTGATAATTTGTTAATGTGTATACAATGTATAATGATCAAATCATGGTAGTTATCATTTACCTCTCCTCTAACATTTATCATTTCAATATGTTGTGAACATTCAGACTCTTATTTTCTAGTCATTTTGAAATATATCATAAATTTGTATAGACTATAGTTACTCTTCCATGCTATATAGCACTAGAACTAAGTTCTTGCTCATATTTTTATTTCTTATAATGGCTACCTATTGGTTGCGTCTGAATTTTCATAAGCCAACTTATTGATGATAGGTTGTCTTTAAGGCACTTATATAGTTCTTATTTTTACTTTTTCTCTGAATGTAGTGTAGCTTGGGAGTTTATATTACAGATCAAGGAGTTTACATTTGTCTTCACAGTAAAGAATTGGTAGCTCGGAGTGTTTCTAATTATGTTTGATAGGATGTGCACTATATTCCAATGTTCCCAAAGAAATTAATGTGATTTTACTTTTAATCTGGATTCCTAGAAATTGGCCCTGACTCAGAGTACCTTTTCCTTCAGTCAGTGTTTGATTGGTGATTATGTAAGATCCTTATGCCTATAAAGCTTTAACATATTTTGTGTTGATGGGTTTCTCTTCCTTGGGAAATGTTTCAATCATTCCTCATGCACTGCTCTGATGGGTACCTGAGTGGGTGCAGCACAGTTCATGCTCATAAACTCACAATTTCTATTGTTGGCACTGACACCAGGAAGATTCCCCTTAGGTATCTCTATCACTAATTGTCTTCATTCCATTTCTGGTTGTTCTGATATTTTCCTTATATAATGGAGATACCAACCTTATTCTATACCAAGATCTTAATTGTTTTTGTTCACACTCTTGGGCATGGAATCCTCCATTATCTGTTGCAAATAATCTTAGTACTCTCAGAGGAGCTGTAATGCTATTTATTCTTGTGACTCTTCTTTCCCTTTGGCAGAAACACTGTACCATTGCAGGATCAGACCCTCCATTTAATGGAAAGACATATTGCTACATATCAGGGTTGTCAGGGTGCTGGAAGCCTCTATCTTTATTGACTTCCTCTTCCCAACAATGTGACTTCCACTCTGAGCAAGCTAGTACAGAACATTTGGTGTCCCTATAATTGTTGGACTGCATTATCTAAAGTAAAGCTTATACTGTGTGAAGGTGAACTAAATGGAGGAAATGAGCCTTGATTTTCTTGGTAATATCTGCCTGCAAATTTTTGTACAATACATGGATTAGAATAATGGTGAGAAATGTAGTCAATCCTCCCCTCTTGGAATAGATAAATTTGGAGTTTGGAGTGAAAGGGAGTTTTTGTATTTTTAGTTATACTTGTCCAGTGTAAAGCATTCAATATAAATTTATATAACACAGAGCTAATATATATGTGGTGGATATAATGGTTCAAATAAGACAGACAATATTATCACTGATGTTTAAATTGTTTTCTTCAATTAATATCTGTCTTCTGTGTTGAATGTTGTGGTACACACCTGTAATCCCAGCATCTTGGGAGGCTGAGACAAGAAGATCATGAGTTAAAAGCCAGTCTCAGCAAAAATGAGGTGCTAGCCGGGCGCGGTGGCTCACGCTTGTAATCCCAGCACTTAGGGAGGCTGAGACAGGAGAATCGCGAGTTCAAAGCCAGCCTCAGCAATGGCGAGGCACTAAGCAACTCAGTGAGACCCTGTCTCTACATAAAACACAAAATAGGGCTGGGGATGTGGCTCAGTGGTCGAGTGCCCCTGAGTTCAATCCCCGGTACCAA
>PVHX01029098.1:0-17319 GCA_004024805.1 Geosciurus inauris
AAGGGGTGGGGTGGGGTGGGGTGGGGTGGGGAGAAGGAACCAGTTAGCTTTTTAATATAGAAACAAAACATTTTCAGAAGGAAAATAATGGTTTTTACATGACACAGTTTCAGGCAAATGGTGGACAGACAGTTCCAAATCAGAAAAGCACCCCTGTGCTGGGTAAGAAAAGATGCAGAATTCTAGTCATTACACAGCACAAAGTCAAAGGAGGGCTCTTCCAGAAGCTGCCAGGCACCCGGACACACCTATTATCCCAGTGACTCAGGAGGCCAAAGCAGCAGCACCACAAGGTCAAGGCCAGCCTGAGCAACTTAGCAAGACACTTTCTCAAAATAAAAAGAACTGGGGACATAGCTCAGTGGTGGAGTTGGCAGGCCCTGGGGACAATCCCCAGAGAAGATGAAGAAGATGGTGATAAAGAAGGGGGAGAGGGGAGAAGGAGGGGGAGGAGAGGGAGGAAGAGAAAGAGAGGAGGAGGAGAGGAGGAGGAGGAAGTGGGAGGAGGAGGAAGAAGGGGAGGAGGAAGAAGGGCATGAGGAGGAAAATAAAGACATTTAAATTTTGCGAGCCCTCCCAGAGGTCCCAACCATTCAGGAGGTGCAATTTCACTCCCCACTCCATGGGCCACCGGATGAAACCTAAGTGGAGACGATTCATTCCCAAGAGGACACTCAAGGCCCCTGCTCGCAGCAGCAGAGAAGCCAGTTTGGCAGACCTGAGCTCCTGAGGTCAGGTGATATAAACCTGAGAGTGGTGCCAGACACTCTGCTGAGGCTTCTTGTGGGATAATGTCAATGGGGACAGAGGGAAAGGTCTTTCCAACATAATCTGCCAACGAAAGCATGAAGAATACCTGGGAGACCTCAGCACCCTCTCTCCGTGCACAACCCCAAAGGGCTTTCTGCCTCATGAGAGCACTCTTAAAAGAAGGACCCCGGTGAGTCCCAGCCAGAGACATCTTGGGAAAAGCAGGGAACACAGAGCGACACCACATTCCATGTCGCTAGGTTGGATGCATCCCTCCCAGTGGCGGGGAACATGACGTCCACTAATCAACAGTGAAGCTGCTAGTAATCCCAATGTGACTTTGTGTGTCTACGTGCCAATAGTGAACAGTCTGAAACAGAAGCTGAGAAAGCAGTCCCGTTTACAATAACTACAAAAAAGCCTTCCAGATACCTAGGAATAAATTTAAGCAATTAGTTGAAAGAACTCTACAATAAAAATTATAGAACAGTGATGAAAAAACTGAAGATGACACAAAAAAGTGGGAAGAAACCCCATGTTCACGGTCGGAAGCATCCATGCCTTGACGACGTCCAGCCTACCAGAGCGATTTCCCGATTCAACGCGATCCTGCCAACACCCACGATATGGCTCGCAGAACTAGAGGACGATCCTGAAGTCCCTGCAGAGCCACAGAGGAACCCAACAGCCAAAGCCATCTGAGTGGAGACAATGAAGCAGGAGGCACCACAGCCCAACTCCAGCACTCGCACACGCTGCACCAGCCACTGCCCCACAGCCCTAGCGAAAACAGCCCCACCATGGAGGAGCGCCAGGGTCCACAGAGTGGTGCCAAGAACCTGCACTGGAGGAAGGTTGGGCCTCCCAAGGAAGGGTGTCAGATGCTGGGTGTCCCCACGCAGAAGTACAGGGCTAGACCCTTCTCAGCTTCAGGTGAACTAAAGGTTTAAAGGCAGGACCTGAAACCAGGACCTGAAGATGGAATGTAGGAGACGCCTCAGGACGTGGGGACCAGCAAGGCGTTTTTTGGACAGGAATCTAAAGCAGAAATCAATGCAATTTCATTACCATGTTTATTTTAAATAATTCAGTTTATCAAACTAAGAATCTTCTGTCCTGCACAGCGAGGGGGACAATCGACAGGTGCAGAGACCATGCACAAGGTGGGAGAAAATGCCTGTGAACTATAAATCCCATGAGGCGCCCATGTCCAGCACACACACAGCACCCCAGAGCTCAATGACAGGTAGTAAACAGAGATGCCGCTAAAAAGGAGGTGGAAGGTCCAAGGAGACAGTTCTCAAAAGAAAACGTGCAAATGGCGGAGAGAGCGTGAGACAATACTCGGCATGGGGGCGGTCAGGGACTGAGGATGGAACCCTGTGGTGGGGTGAGATGCCTCCAAGCCCAGGAGAAGGGCCAGGTCCAAAGACTAAAGAAGAAGGGTGAGAAGGAGGAGACCCTGCACTCCCTTCAGGGGATATCAGTCCACACAGCCACACACAGACCAGCATGCGGCTCCCCCAAACAGAAACAGAGCCACCACACGACCGGCAGTCCCGCTGCTGGCCACGTGCGTATCCCAAGGAAAAGAAATAGTAGGCTAAGAGACACGCGCTCCACCCCAACAGCACCGCGCACCCAAGGGGAAGAGTGGGTCCAACCTAGGGTTGCCCAGGGGAGAGTGCATACCACAGAACACCGTGTGGCCACAGTCAGGACAGGTCCTGTCACCCGTGGCACCATAAGGGACTAGAGGTCATGAAGCTCAGAGAAATATACCAGTCAGGGACAGGCCCTGCCTGAGCTCACCCCTATGTGGCCTCTGAAATGGCATCTCACAAGGGCCAAGAGAAGAAAGTGGTTGCCAGAGGGCAGGGTTGGGGACAGGGTTGTCAGTGGGCACGCAGTTCCATAAGAGAGCAGCAAGGGTGGGACACATGCTGTTGCCCAGTCCGGCGACGATGATGAAAATGCACTGTCATCTCAAGGGCCAGCTGCTGCCTTCAGCATGAGGGGAAGAAGGGCGCTTGAGATCAGCCTGTCGGAGCTGACACGGGCTTCTGTTAGGACACTGCCTGGGGCTGCATTTCATGAGTGTAATTTTGTGCATCAGCAAAAAGAAAGGCCACCTGCAGTCCTTCTGCTGACCAGTGGCCAGAAGGGCAGTGCTGGCCAGCCAATACCCTATTCCCTGGGTGCCCCCAGGAATGGCCTCCCTTTCCTGACTGCCTCAGTGTGTACAGCCCAGTCCGGCTCTGCACCCCACGCTGTCCCCACTCCTCCCAGGCCACACAGCCTTTCACCAGGCACTTCAAAACCCACTCACGCTTTTTTTAGATTTAAATATATAACTTATTAGTAGTTTTGTTAAGGTCACACATGGGAACATACATTGGTCCCCACTCAATTTCTCCATGTTCTTCACAGAGTATAGAACATAGGTCTGGAGGCCAGAGAAGGGTCACAGTGAAATAAGAGAAGGCAGCTGGGACCTGACCCGCCAGGACTCTGGGCACATGCTTAGCTCAGTTAAGATTTTCTTTTTTAAAAATTTGTTTAGTTGGTTACACATGACAGTAGAATGCATTTTGACATACCTACACAAATGGAGTATAGCTTCTCATTCTTCTGGTTGTACGTGTAGTCATGTATATATACCACATTTTCTTTATCCATTTATCTGTTGAAGGGCCACCTAGGCTGGCTCCATATTTTAGCTATTGTGCATTGAGCTGCTGTAAACATTGATGTGGCTGTGTCACTGTACTATGCTGATTTTAAGTCCTTTGGGTATAGACTGAGAAGTAAGATACCTGGATCAAATGGTGGCTCCATTCCAAGTTTTCTGAGAATCTCCATACTGCTTTCCAGAGTGGTTGCTCCAATTTGCAGTCCCACCAGCAAAGTATGAGTGTGCTTTTCCCCCCACATCCTCACCTACACTTATTTTTGCTTGCATTCTTGATAACTACCATTCTGACTGGAGATGAAATCTTAGTTTTGATGTACATTTCTCTAATTGCTAGAGATTTTGAACTTTTTAAATATATTTCTTGATTGATTGTATTTCTTCTTCTGTGAAGTGTCTGTTCAGCTCCTTGTCTCATTTCTTGATTGGGTTATTTGTGCTTTAGGTGCTGAGTTTTTTTAGTTCTTTCTTTCTTTTTTTTTTTTAATGTTTATTTTTTAGTTGTAGGTGATAGGATATCTTTATTTTATTTTTATGTGGTGCCGAGGATCGAACCCAGTGCCTTATGCGTGATAGGCGAGCACGCTACCACTGCGCCACAATCCCAGCCCTTGAGTTCTTTCTTTATATGTCCTGGAGATTAGTGCTCTGAGGTAAATGTGGTAAAAATGTTTTCCTATTCTGTAGGCTTTCTCTTCACATTATTGGTTGTTTCCTTTGCTGAGAAGAAACTTTTTAGTTTGATTCCATCCCATTTATTGGTTATTGATTTTACTTGTTGTGCTTTAGGAGTCTTGTTAAGGAAGACAATTCCTAACCCATGACATGGTGAAGATTTATACATACTTTTTCTTTTATTAGGTGCAGGGTCTCTGTTCTAATGCCTAAGTCTTTGATCTACTTTGAATGGAGTTTTGTGCAGGGTTGAGAGGTAGGGGTTTAGTTTCATTTTGCTGCATATGGATTTCCAGTTTGCCCAGCACCATTTGTTGAAGAGGCTGTCTTTTCACCGGTATTTAAGTGGGTTTGTCTCTGTGTCTTCTATTCTGTACCATTGGTCTATATGTCTGTTTTGGTGCCAATACCATACTGTTTTTGTTACTATGGCTCTGCAGTATAGTTTAAGGTCTGGTGTTGTGATGCCTCCTGCTTCACTCTTCTTGCTAAGGATTGCTTTGGCTATTCTGGGTCTCTGATTCTTCCAAATGGATTTCATGATTGCTTTAGCTAATACTATGAAGAATGTCATCAGGAGTTTAATTGGAATTGCATTAAATCTGTATAACGCTTTGGGTAGCATGGTCATTGTGACAACATTGATTCTGCCTATCCAAGAGCATGGAGATCTTTCCATCTTCTAAGGCCTTGTTCAATTTCTTTCTTTAGTGTCTTGTAGTTAGTGGCAGATCGTTCTTTAGGGCATATCCAGCTGGAGGTGATTTAGATAAACACAACAGGGGTGCATTTGTGGAAGGTACACACCCATCACATTAGGAACAGAGAAGGGCCTTGAATCCCTCGAATCCAGGCAGCACCCTGACCCCAGGGCAGGAGAGTCATGGTCCTACAGCACATGTGATGAAGGAAGGACTCTGCCCACAAGTGACCATGGAAAGCGGACCAGCAGACACTCCTAGCCAACCATGCTTCCCAAGGGCTGGGAACTACCCCGCAGAAGGCAGACTCGGGGCAGACGCTGGGCACACACAGGCCCAGACAGCGAGACCGGAGCTCTGCAGCTGGCCGCCCATGGGCATCCCAGGCGTCCAGCTCAGCCCATGCCCAATGGCAGCAAGCTAGCCAGGAATCCAGGCCCAGTCATCCCTTCTGAGGAGGGTTTATTTCCTTTATTTAGATCAATTTTTAATTGGAATTTTTCCTCTCGCTTCTCATTTTTCCAGTGATCACATCCAAGTGTCCAAGGACATGAAGAGAACAAATGGCACAGGACAAGATGTCCCAGGCCTTGCATGAGCCCCAGTGCAGAACCTACACCCTATAATTCTACATGAGGGGCTCAGTTCCTGCACCAGGAGCCACAGAAAACATATCATGAGGGGGCTCAGCTCCTGTACCAGGAGCCACAAAAACCATATTGTGAGCCCCAGCAGAGGCACCCGGCTCCTGTGTGGGGACTTGGGTGTCTTGTTAAGGAGCACACAGAGGTGAGGCTCTAGCTGCATGCCTACACCAGGGCCATCAATCCCGGGCAACCCCTCCTGCCTGTAAACTCACACCCTCCTCCTGGCTGCAGCGGCCCCAGGGCACATTAGGGGACAACCTAGCCCCTTGGCCCTGGAAACACAGCTCAGGTTCACACACACACTGTAAATTCAGCCACAGCAGATTTCCCAGCAAGAGAAAGCTCATCACAGACCTATGACCGTGGCCACTTCTATCCACTAGTAGGGAAGATGTTCCTTAAAAGCTTCATCCAGACCTTCACTGATGGCTCAACCTCAGAATGGCCTTTTCTTTGATGACAGTGCCCTCTGGTGGACGAGGAGAGGAAGGCTCCTGACTGCTAACAGTACACTTACATGTCATTTGTGCTTTTATATAAGTATGTTTTCGTTTTTAACATATCTGTATTTATAAACAGAGTGCAAGCCATCTTAAATAAATATAAGATGCAATTCAAATGACAATATCACACCAAAGAGTCTTGCCAAAAAAATAGCTAAGATACACTAATGGCTTCTAAGCAAACGGTGGTCATTTCTACGGAATGCCACCCTGACACGCTGGCCTGGTGGGACCCATGCTGGGCGTCCTGCCTTGTACTCCTAAGACAAGGGGCTGCTCCGCCACCTGCTTAGATGTCGCTTTCACCTGAATGCTGACTCAGTAGGCACCACCCACAGGGAAGGGCTGAGATAGGTCTCGTCCACTCAGAAGGGACGATCCAACTGGACAGGACAAATGTGCATGGAGCCACCAGGAGAACCTGCCGTGGGGTCTTCAGTGGTGTCTTTTAGAATAATAAAAATAAAGACTTGACCCAATCAAGGAGACAGGAGGCGAGGCTGGCAAGGTCCAAGAGCAGCAAGAGGAAAGGCTCTGGGCGATGGCTTTCCCTGCCATCTCCCCAGAGGGAAGCCCTCCATAGGGCAAGGAGGGGAAAGGGCCTTCAGGAGATCAGCCTCCTGGGGAGAGGGGCCACTGGCTATGAGCAGAAGTCACAGGGGGTGGCCTGAGGCTCCTCCAGGCTCCAGCTCCCAGTGGGAAAGGCGACCTCTGTGGTGACCTCTGCTTGGCACTGCAGCACCCACCCCTGTTCTGTGCAGGAGGACCAGGTCAGCTCCCTGGAAACTGCGCTGTAGCAGGAGGGGACAAACAGGCCAACACACCCCATAAGACCCCTGTGGACCCAGAGAAGATGCGGAGAAGCCCACAGTGCCCGGGCCCTGGCTGTGGGGAAAGAGGCCCCTTGGACCAGGTGTCCAGGGCAGCCTGGCCTCTGGAAGAGGATGTTCTGATGTCTTGCGACACAATGTGGCCCTTGGGGGAAGATAAAGAAAGGGCACTGTGTTTCCCTGGCAACCTGCAGGAAACAAGGCAGAGAGGCAGGAGGCCACGGCAGGAGGTCCCCAAAAAGCAAGGAGCCTGCAGGTCACTGTGTGGGGGCTGATGGGAGCTGATGGATTCCAGAGGAGAAGTGAGAATCTAAAACAGGAGCTGAGAGGAAAAAGAAAAAGAGAATGAAACTCTGAGGAAGATCAGTAGAGGAGGGGGCCAGAGGAGGGGGAGAGGGGCAAGGGCAAGGGCGGGAGTGACCCTGGCCAGATGACTTCGCCACACCGCATGCCTGCGCGGATATGTAACAACTTCCACCATCAGTACAACCACATGCACCAGGGGAAAATGAGGGGGAGCTGGTTCCGCTCTCCCAAGAGCTCTCTGGTGGAGAAGCGTTCGGGCAGAGGGCCAGAGAGGGGCAGCAATGGGGAGACTAGGCTCCGAGAGCCGTCCAAGCAAGGGACAGGGAGGCCATGGAGCAGGACGAGCAGAGTCAGGACACGTGCTCTCAGGCCCGCGCAGCACCAACAGGTCCTCCGAGCACCCGAGTCAGCAAGCCGGTGACTGAGCGAGGGGCACCACTACCAGCTGCAGCCTCCTGCCCACCTTGCCTCTCCAGGGATGTCGACAAGCCACCCATCTGTGGCCTCCAGAGAAGGAAGTCCATGCAAGCTCTTCACCAACCACTGTGTCACATGGAAGGCTCCAGTGAGGAGCACACGGAGCAGGCTTGGCCGGGGTCTGCAGTGGGTACCAAGGAGGCCCAGCTGGGCCTCCTGGTGCAGCCTCGCACACTGCTGGGCATCTCAGACTCTGCACCACGGAGCCGGCCAGGGAACTAACCAGGAGGCTCCCCTCGTAGGCCCTGCATCCAGGAGGGCTAGCTCTAAGGGGGGACACTGTCCACCTGCAGCTGCTCACGTGCAGGCTCACATCAGCTGCCGGGACGCTCAGAGCCAACTGACGCCGGCCACCAGGCACATGTGACCAGCCTCACGCTGGCTGACCTGCTCCCCTCCATTGCTCCTGTTGATATTTCTGAAGCCTCTGCTCTCAATCTGATGGAGACCGACACATACGCAAACTCACGCCTCCGGCACATGGGCTCAAGGCTCAGCCCCCCTCACCACCTATTCGCTGAGACCCCGTGCGTTGGCACCACACTGGAAGGTCCCACCCTATGGGGGCCTCGGGGTCAGGCCTCAGGGTAAGGCCTCAGGGTCAGGCCAGGAGAAGCGAAGCCCAAGCTGCAGAGCCTGCAGGCAATGGGGATGGACCTCAGTGGGGCACACCAGCCCTCGGGGCCCGTGCACTGCAGCTGTCACGTCAAGGCGAGAAGAGCAGGGGGACGTGGGCCCAGCCAGGAGCAGGGAAGGACGCCTCACAGCTTCCAGACCTGAAAGAGACCAGCGTGCACCATGAGAAAGAGCGCCCTTGTCTCAGAAGACACTGCGGCGCCAGCTCTGCTTCCTCTGCAGCAAAGTCAGGCTCGTCACCACCAAAGGGGTCAAGGCCACCCTGTGAGGCAGCGGGCTCCGTCTGGGTCTCTGACCCTCTACACACAGGGGAGAAAGAAAGGAACTGCACCTACATGGGGAAGGACAGCGCCAGGGCAGGCACAGCTCCCAGAAAGGAAAAGTGACTTCCAACCCCAAGGAGGCTCTAGTCTGAGGCCCTGGACACGCCCAGATCTGAGCTCGGACAAGGAAAGAGCAGCACTGTGCCTTCCACTCACTGATACAGAATCCCTCACCCCCTCCATCAGGAAAGTCAGCAAGGAACCCCTTGGGTACCCAGCGGCTCCCACTGCGTGGCCACAAGAAGGAAAGATCCCGTTTTCCATCCTCACGTTTACCATGAACACCTCAAAGTGCACATCAACCCCAGGATCACAGGCCAACAGACCCGTGGGCAAACGATGCTGTTCACACATTGCCACAGAAGCCCTCAGATTCCAGGTTACACAAGGTCCTCACGGCCGAGCTTCTGCAGGTGGCTTCCTCTAACCCAGTGCACCTTGTTCTGTTATGGGGAAAACCACACATGCCTCGGCCAGACACTCCCCACTGTACCCTGAGACTCCCTTCCTGTAAGAATGCTTCTCCTGTGAGGAGCCCGCCTCTGTCCCTGTCCCTGCCCCTGCTGAGCACCCGCTGGTGGACCACTGGCCGGGTGGTAGAAAACTGTTTTCCTCATACAATGTGACCGTCCCGTTTCGCTTCCCATTCTCATGGCAACGTCCCCTGACTGCACTAGGTCTTCTAGACACTCCCTACATTGCCATGGCTTGACTCTCCCTGGGTGTGGATTTTTGCTGGAAGAGTGCACGCGACCCTCCGCAAGGGGTCCAAGGTTGCAGAGGTGACTCCCTGCTGCCCTTTTTCCCGACAGCAAATACAGATGCCATGTCTTGCTTCAAGACCGACCAGCCATCTATTTCAAATGCACCACAACAGTTCTATGTGTTTTGAGACATCATTTGGGGACAGGACTCAGACTTTTTTGGGGGGTACCAGGGATTGAACTCAGGGGCGCTCGACCACTGAGCCACATCCCCAGCCCTATTTTGTGTTTTATGTAGAGACAGGGTCTCACTGAGTTGCTTAGCTCCTCATCCTTGCTGAGCTTTGAACTCATGATCCTCCTGCCTCAGCCTCCCTAAGCGCTGGGATGATAGGCGTGCACCACCGCACCCAGCTAGGACTCATGGGCTTTACGGGACCCATAACAACCGTGGTGCAGGGAAGGTCAGTGTCACCCAGAGCTGTCAAAGCCATGTGCAGGATCACAGCTGCCTCCTCCCACCCCACCTGTCACTGCTCTGGTGGCTTGCCAGGGAGCAGGCCCACGTGATGCTCCGCACAAGCCACAAACCAGTCCCACGAGCACCGGAAAAGGCGGCAGGACAGTCTGGGGAGGGTTTTTAACAAACCACACATCTGGCTCATGTAGAAAGCTCCACACGCCAAGCGCCTCCAGCACGCCCTCCCACAACGCACTGACCTGCAGGAGCAGGGACGCTGCCTATCCCACAGTTTTCAAGCCAGTGCCCTGGAAGCCGCCGCACTGCCTGTGGAAAAGGCAGGAGGATGGCGGCTGGGAGGAGGAAGACGGGCTGGTAAGACCCCAGGTGTGACAGGGTCAGAGCCCAGACCCTCGCCCCAGGAAGGGATGCAGGCAACATTAGCAAGGGGCTCGGGAAGGCTTCCCTGTGTCCATGCCAGGGCCAGCGCAGGCCACCAGGAAGGACAGCCAATGATGCGTGGAACAGCCACAGGAGCGCTGGGCAGCGTCTCCCCAAAGCAGAGCCCCAGCAGGACTTGGCAAGCACAGGTGACCAGGCTGCTGATGTGAGCTACAGAAGGCTCCGCCAGGCCCCCAGGACCACCCCCGCAGGGCAGCAGGGGTGATTACTGCCCACCACTGAAGGCTGGGGTTCCCTGGGGCAGTGACTCCCGGGAAACAGAAGCTAACTTCTGCCAGGACCCACTGAGGCCGGTGGAGGAAGGATGCTCAGTGGGGGCTGGCACTCCCCAGAGCTGCGTGAGAGAGTCTGAACCAGCTCAGACCGGCCTCTGCAGCTGGCTGAGGTTGGGGGAAGCAGAGGGGACAGGAGGGGTCTGCAGCCAAAGCAGGGGTACAACGTAAGCCGCTGTCCTAGAGCAGCTTCTCCTACACCAGACTTAACCTCATCGATTAGCAAACACTTCCAGCTTGTGATCACGTGCTGAGCACTGGGACAGGGCAGTGCAGGAGCCAGGCGAGATCCTGCCTCAGACCCCTATTTCATGAAAAATAGGTGTTCCAGGTACCTGTGAAAGCCGAAGGTAAGAGAGATGAGGAGGGAAGGGTGGAGGGGACCGGATGGGGCTGTCCCTCAAGCAGACACCCAGCCTGTGATGACACAGCCTGGGCCGCGGTAAGAGCAGCATGGCGGCTACAGAGCAGCTTGTGCAAAGGCCCCAAGGTGTGAACATCATCTCCAGTGCCACCTCCCACATGGCAGAGCGAGCAGCTTTGTGACCAGGAGCTCTCCGTTCATGGGTGGACGCTCCTGCACTTTAAGGAGCCTCTAGTCCTCTTTCAACAAGTAAATCAAATTTTTTTTTCTTGCTTAATTATCCCCACATTCTTGACTATGAAATTTCAGGGTCCCCTGGGCACAAAGCAAAGTCCCAAATTGCCTGCGGTCCCAAGGCACTGTGGATAGGGAGACGTAAGCATGATGTGGCTCCAAGGGAGAATTTGCAGGAGACACGTGCGTGTGAAGGGACCTCACCCTGGCACACAGCAGGCCAGACACAGGGGCTGGGTGTGGGTCAGATGTGCCCAGGTGGAGCGAGCGACCCCCGCAGTGGCAGTGCTGGCTCGGGCCCTCTGTCCTCAGCCTGGGCCAGGAAGTGCTGCTGGGGTGACAGAGAAGCAGGGCCTGGCCCCACATGCCCTTCCGGTATTTCAGTATTGAGGGGCTGGGTATGCAGGCGCTGCTGTGGGAGAGCCTGATTTAACACTCGCCGCACACCCAGCGCCACGTGGAAAGCTTGTGTCTCTTGACACACGCGACCCTCCATGTCCTTGGAGGGACTCCAACAGGCTGACCCTCTGGGGCGGGTCATCAAGAGGCTATGTGGGAAGCTGGGAGGAAAACGTGTGAGGGTCCCGAGCCAGGGTCCTTCTAACCTCGACCGTGGGGCCGTCAGTGCAGCAGGGAGCTGCTCCCCTGCATGCCGCTCCTCACGGAGCCCTGCTGCCATCTGAAAACCAGTTTCCACACTGTGTTGTGCCCTTCAGGGATGCCTGATGTGACGCTAGGGAACAGGCACAGTGGGAAAATGAGGGGACAGTTCAGGGAAACCGAGCCTCAAGTGCCCAAGGTGGCCAAGAAAACTAGTGCTTCTCGTGCAGAAAGAAGGTGACACAAGACCAGCTCCATGTCACTCCACAGCTTCCTGTGCCACTGGCTTCTGCTCTGGACACCACCACGGTCCTCCACTGAGAACTCCTCCAGCCTCAGACACGAGTGTCACGGAGCCATGGGGCCAGAGTGAGCTGAGCTCAGTAGAAAACAAGAACTACAAGGGGCTTTCTGTGAGCCCAGAGCACGCAGGAGATGACGTGGCCCCCTGCCCGGGAGGCAGCCGTGCCATCAGGTGATAGAACCACTGGACCTGTGGCCCCCACCTGTGCGCCACAGAGGAGGACAAGGTCTTTCCACAGGGGCAGCAGGGATGCCAGGCACAGGGAACTGAGTCCAAAATGGAGGTGGTCAGAGCGCCTGCCTCTCTAAGAGTCCCAGGCTCCTCGTGGCTCGAGTCTGGAAGGATCCTGGAGACCAGGAGACTCGGCATCCAATGGAAGTGGTGAGCATTCAGGCTCTGCCAGGCAAGTGGGTGAGCACCCTGCCACCCCGTGAGCACCCTGTCAGTGAGCACCCTGCCTGTCAGGGAGCACCCTGCCTGTCAGGGAGCACCCTGCCACCCCGTGAGCACCCTGCCTGTTGGTAAACACTCTGCCTGTCAATAAGCACTATGCCAGTCAGTGAGCACCCTGCCATCCAGTAAGCACCCTGCCTGTTGGTAAACACCTTGTCTATTATAAGCACCCTGCCTGTCAGTGAGTACCCCACCACTCAGTTAGCATCCTGCTACTCAGTGAGCACCCCACCACTCAGTAAGCACTCTGCTAGTCAGTGAGCACCCTGCCTGTGGGTAAGCACCCTGCCTGTGGGTAAACACCCTGCCATTCAGTAAATTCCCTGCCACTCAGTAAGCACCTTGCCAGTCGATAAGCACCGTGCTCTTCCCAGGAGATCCTGCAGGCGTCACTCACAAGGGGGCTGCCGGACCCGCACAGCAGTGGGGGACACAGGAACCAGCAGGTCACTATCCATCCTCAGACTACAGGACTCACTCCCTGAAGCCAGCCACCAGGAGACTGCAGTAGGCGTGGAATCCAGAACTGAGCAGGGCGTTCTGAAAACTCCAAGTTAGAGGTAGCAAAATTAGACTGGCCATGATGAAAATATGTAGACCAAGGGACCCCTGAGCATCACCCTCTCCAAGGGCGGGTCGGTGATGTCCGTCAGGCGGCAGCAGTCACCAGCGATGCCGGGACTCCAGGCAGAGCCCTGTCCCCTGGTCCTCTCATCAGCAGTTCAGACACCAACACTGCTATCATTCCAGATTCAGGGCTGGCCTGAACTAGGAAGGAAAATGACTGTTCAGGAAGTCAGGAGTAAAGGGGACAAAATCCAACAAGGTAATGGGCTCACTGGAAGCCAGCAGGATGGGGCTGGCACGGCTCTGGCACAGAGCCTGCCTGGCACCAGCATGTGCTAAGAGAAAGCCGGCAAGCTGAAGTTCTCAAGAGGTGGATGTGAACTGTTCAGCCAGGAACTAAAACCTTCCACAGGCAAGGCCAGGACAGAAGCCACCCTGCCATTTTGCACAGAGAGACCACACACCAGCACCTGGACCTCAGACCCAGACGGAGCAGGAAGAGCTGGCTGTGGGCAACACTGCATCTCATGCATCAGTAGAAGCCCTGCCCAGGAGGCACAGGGCTGCCTCCAGGCCCCCCAAACAGCAAACCCCAGGAGCTCCAGCCCCCCAACACGCCCACCTGTGAGCTCCACACCACCTCTGCCTGATCAGCACCTTGCTTGAGGGCAGGGGTGAAGCTCTGTGAGCTGCTGCCACTCTGCACTGCCCAGGGACAGCGATGGGAACAGCAGCTCCACCACACCTGTACAGTTGCCCACATTTCCCCGACATCTCCAACACTCAGAGCACACGGGCACGGAGGGCAGACCCCTGTGCTCGGAACCAGAAAGTGCAGCATCACGCGGCAGGTCCCAGGAGGGCCAGCCACCCGTGAAACCCTGTCTGCACCACAGTCTCATCCACACAGGGTCCCTGGGCTCCTGATGTGGTGAGCACAGCCCAGGAACTCATTTTTCTCTGTTTAATCCTCTGATTAATTAAAATTTACACAGCTTCTGTGTCTTGTGACTTCTGAATTGGGCTACATAGTTCTGGAAGTGCCATATATGTAACTCCGGGGTGGAAGTCACTAGGAGGACCAGGAGCCAGGGGACACAGAGATTTAGGAACAAAACAGCAGCAGCAGGTAGCACCCCAACTGCTGTCCTATGAGAGGGGATCGAGAATCCCTGGAGCCCATGGGGAAGAATGAGGATTTACAGAATTTAGAAAAAAATAAAGCCCAGGGCCCTGCAGAAGAGCTGCCTAATAATTACAGCATGGTCATTTCTGTGAGGGCAGGACCCATGGCCACTGCACTGAGCACTGGGCATGCTCAGAGTGGCCCTCGGTAGAAATGCCTGCTGACTCATGGAACAGGAAACCGTGCTCTGGGAGGCAAAGGCCTCGAAAGACAGTGCATCCCCCAACTTGGGGGGACACCAGCACCCACAGCAGGTGGGGGACTGAGGCCTCAGGCTCCTTCCAGGTCTGCCTGAGCCTCACCTCCACCCTCAGAGGGCACTGAGTTCAAATCCGGCTCTGCTGTGGCTATGAACACATTACTTCCCGGGGCTGCATAACCCACTGTGCACACACAGGGTCTTCAGACAATGCCCATCCTCATCTCCCTGTGTCTTGGTCAGAAGCCGGGGTGTGGCAGAGCTGGGCACTCTGTCAGGGTCTCAGAAGGCTGAAGGTAGGTTCCGGCCAGCACTGGGGTCTCATGGAAGGCGGCAGAGGAAGCCTTTTACACAGGGAAGTTCTCCATCCAGCACTCACGTCTGTGGCCGCAGGACCGAGAGCTGGAGGACTTTGTGCTGGCTCTACAACGGGCTAGTCTCAGTTCCCACAGGTCACCTGCAGCCCCTCCACATGTGGACTTCCATGCATGGACTTCCATAACATGCCTGCCTGCTTCTCCATGCCATTAGAGGATCCAGGAGTAAGTGGCAGCCCAGGTGGCAGGCAGAGGATCATATGACATCATCGTCACAGCTGACTCCCCCCAGCTGGCCGTGTTCTGTTTGTTGGTAAGAAGCAACCCAGGTTCTGCCCACCCAGAGGAGGTGAGTATGCACAGGTGTGGCCTCTGGGATGTGGGGTCGTGGGGGCCACTTAGTGACAGTGACCTCAGCAAGTCTGAAAGCCAGACCTGTGCAAGGGGACATTCCTTGAGTTCCTTGCTGTGGACGAGCACAGAGGTCCTCAGAAACCACTACAAATGTGTCTGCGGGGTTGTGGGACGTTTCGGGGTGATGCTGAGTTCCGCGTCTTTTTGCAGGCGGCAGCACCATACCCCAGGCGTAGCCACACACTCCTTCCCCACCTGCTGGAGGTCAGGAGCCCCACGTAAGGTTGGTGCTTCACTGTCTGAGGAATTTCAGCTCCGACCTGCTATTAAACTACTTGGCATGTGAGGAAGATTTGACAGCAGAGTGCACGGGCCCAGCTCCTGTTCAGTTCTCATCCCCAAAAGCAGCCCAGACTCCACCTCTCTCTTCTGCCAAACTCACACTTCAGTACTTCTGGCCCAGAACAGGTTCAGCACCGCTTACCTTCCAGACAGTGAACTGTGGAAAGCAGACACAGCCAAGGTTCCTGGAGGCAGTGATTATGCCAAGGAAATCAATGGAATGAATCCACAATAATCCTACAAATCCACCAGACGTCCTCCTGGGCCCAATGGTGTGCGAGACTTCTCGTCAGTGCTCCCTCACGTCTCTGTCACCTTAGGAGACGAGGGCAAGACACCAAGTGTAAAAGGGTGCAGCCTGACTGCATCAGATGGTCCTTCCTGGGAGGCTGATGTCCCTGCTTGTTTTGATGGGCAGTTGAGGCACAGAAGCACTACATGTCCCCTGGCACTGAGCTCCGGCCTCCCAGTGAGGGGTGAGACCAGCCTAGTGGTCAGAACAGAAGTGCAAGAGAGGTTACAGAGTCCACCGGAGGCCTCCCAAATGACCCATGCTGCAGCCATGAGCCGAACCCTCAGAGGGGTCCCCAGCACCACAGGTCTCAGTGCTGCAGACCTCAGGCAGCCATTCCTGTAGCAAGGGTCCCATGCTGGCCACCACCAGCCAATACTGGCTCTTCAACAGACCAGACAACCAGTGGCCAGGGTGACAGGAAAACTCGAGTTACCTGCACCCTGGCTAACTCAGGAGGCTCTGGAGGGAGGTGTGCTCACCACCCAGCCTGTAGGACATGCATGGCCCTCCCAAGGCCATGCGGGACTGGGGTGTTGCAGCCAAAGCTGCCCAGACTCCAAGCCCTGTAAGCAGCCACATGTCTCCACCTCACAGCGCCAGTGTCCGCATCAGAGCCCAGGACATCATCCTGAGTGTTGGCACTGCCCCAGCCTCTCTGGGCAGTTTCATCCTGCCTTGGACAGAATCTCTGGTCCCCCTTACCCAGTCTCCCAGCTCACAGAGCATCTCTGCGCATTGATTCCACCTGACACCAGCCACCTACCACGAGGACTCGTGCGGTCCTCCCACTGCCTGTTCCCCCCACAGGACGTTGAAGAGAAGCCCGGTCCTAAAGGGCAGAGGAGCTCACTTTGCTTGGCTCTCCCTGCAAGGCCCCTGTAATCATGAGACACCTGGAAAGGCTGGAAAACCAAAGTCCCCTCCACTGTCCCAGTCCCCCTAATCTAGGTCTTTTTATTTGCTTGCAGAACAGTGCATCCAAAGGAGGAGGGTATGGGGGAGGAGGGTGGGGGTGATCAGAAGGCCACTGCCCGTGGACACAGTGGACAGTCAGGCATGCAGCTCCCCCACTGGCCTGTCAGGAACAGAACAGCAAGGGCGAGGGTGCAGACGCCCCAGCCACACTGTGTGGGCTTTGGTTTTGTTTTTCCTTTTCTGCAAAGTGAACACCCTGGACTCCCCGCCCCGCCCGCTGTGTCTGGAGGTGTCTGAGCAGCTGTGCACAGGGGCAGCACAGCCCCCCAGCCGGCCTCCCCGCAGGAGCCGCCACATTCAGACAGTTGGTATCACTCAGAGACCCGCAGGCCCGAGATGCGGCTGCTCCCGTTCCAGTGCTAGACCTGTGGCGGTCCTTTTAAGCCCCACCAGATCAGGCTCCGCTCTCCTCTGTGACAGCCTGAAATTTGGGGAAAGCCCTAAGAACACCCTCTCTGGGGCTTCAGAAAATCCCTGGGGAGCCTCCAAGTCAAGGGAAAGCTCCCGAGGTTGTCCTCCAGTGGACGCACAGTCACCTGTGGACCCTGCCCTGGGATGCCCCAACGTGGGCTGCAGGCACTGGGGGCATCTGCCCACCTGCTGCCCCAGCCAGCTGGTGGTCCCAGATCTCAGCTCTGCAGGGTCCTGAGGAACTCCCAGAAGCAAGGGGTCAGCATGGAGACTTCACTGC